>BEHA01050362.1:293163-333975 GCA_002897215.1 Eschscholzia californica subsp. californica | reverse complement strand
AGTTGGAGTTAAGAATGATAATATATTTCAAATTTTATTTAAGTATTGGATTGCCAAAGTACCAAACCAGACACCTTGTGAATTCATGAAAGAAAAATGACTAAAGCTCATGTGAATTCTTGAGAATGACCTAAAGCTCATTTGAATTCTTGAGAATGACCTAAAGCTCAAGTGGTTCTTCAATATCACAAGTTGTTATGACCATTTATGACAGGAAAGAACAAGATTAGGTCCCTAACCTCAACTCACATGAAATATCAAATTGTGGTGTACAAGAGGAATCTATGAGTTTGTTTGGAATTCTAGAAATGTCACTCTTGTAGATTGGAAGTTTATTTTTCTTTTTAGCTCTCTAAAACACGCTTATTCAGAGCCATAAATATCGTAGAATGGATGAGACATTCAAAGCGACTCATAACAGGTTGATACGACCTTTTTGTATAAGAGGTACAAAGGCCACCAACCACTTACTTTAGAAGTTGCGTAATAAAATAGATGTAATTGTTGATGTATATGTGCAGATCTGACTAGGGCAAGCGACTCACGTACACTTAAATGTCTTTAATTCTCCGTATCAAGATAACATTTTTGAGGGTTAATGAAAATTTACTTCTCAACTTATATTAGATTAATTCTTTGTTGTGAAATTGTGTTGAATAGCTTCAAGTTCAACCGTTCAATATTTAGTGCTTCAAATCAAAATTTATCGACCTTAATGTTTTAGAAAATAAAGAAGCTAATAAACTCAAATCTTCCCCCTCAAAGATCAAGACTTCGAGGCACGCTAACCATTTAAAAAAACTAATAAATCCAAATCTTATAATGACTTCTTAAAAGAGATTGGTACTTAGAAAAGCAAATAATTGTATAATTGAGTATGCCCTTTAATGCAAACTAAGATCATTATGCACTTCTTACTTAGACCGATTAGTTCTGTCTGAAGTATCAAATCAAGAGTAAAATCTAAGGAAAGAGGAAGTTTGAAGAAGAGAAACATTATCTTTGTTAGGTATCTCAATGACTTGCCATAAATAGATACTTCAATTATCATAACTTTTTGTGGCTAATAATTCCACATGTGTGGACTTTGGGTTCATATAAGTTCACAAACAAAAACTTAATTTGTTTGGAGCTAAATGCTCGCAGCAACAATGTCTTATCAAATCAGACTTGCACGAACAAATGTTTTACGTAGAAATTAGAGTTCTACAAACTTTCTTTCCAACGTAGCGGGCCTCTAAATCACAGGTTAGTTGTGTTGTTGCTATTACTTCTTACATACGCATTTTGTCACCTATGCATACTATGAAGTTTTTGTTAGACACAAACTAATCTTCAAGACTATGCATAAGAAAAGATGATAACAAATAGTTGGAAAATACAAAAAACATCAATATCAACAAAATCATTACCACAACAAAAACAATTTAAAAATGAGGCGCAAAAGAAATGAATTCGCCTAATTACTAAGTATCATATATTGCGAGAATAGTAACTAAAATTGTTATAGAGATGTAAAATTATTTGAATGATTAGACATTGAAGTTCATTTTTTTCTTCTTGGAAGTGACTAATGAAAACTCTAATCTTAATTTACATTTTTAAATGGCACTTTGATTCTTTGATTTTCTAAATTAGTTTCTATTTTCTTACAATATCCTTCTAACAAAAAGTAACAAAAAATAAGTTTACGAAAAATAACCAAATTACCCTGGTCTTTAAAAAATGAAAATTAACCCATACATAACAAGCCGAAACCAATATTTGAAATGAAGAAGAAGAATGAAACTAACTGGTTAAGCAAATGAGCTTTCAGCTATAAGGTACATATATTGATGAAAGGACTTACATAAGTAACAAAATCATTCGAACGCTTGTCTAAAGATAAATATTTCAAAATGTCCTCAAATATCTTGAAATATTTACGATACATTTTGTCTATAAATGTCTCCTAATGTCCTGAACCACTACCCCTTATAAGATACATATATTGATGGAAGGACTTACATGAGTAACTCAAACATTCATACACTCACATGTGGGTACGATTGGCTGGTGGGGCTGAACCCCATCCACTCTAAACTTATGTAACTTTACATACTAGGCAGCACTCACAATTTCTCTCTCTCTCTCTCTTTTTTTTTTTTTTTTTTTGTTGAAACTCTCTCTCTCTCTCTCTCTCTCTCTCTCTCTCTCTCTCTCTCTGTGTAGAAAGGTATTCCTAACTTGACATTAGGTGTGATAGGGTCACCTGATTCCTTGGATAAAACATATAAAGGGAGATAGCAAAAAATGAGGAAGAGTTGATGACATCATGCTTATGGCCCTTTTGTCTTTAGACCAGAATGGAATGGGACATACTATCACCTGGTCTAAATCCACCTAACAGGCTAGATGCTTAAATGGTGAAACCTCAAATACCTACTTCCCATTAGGTCATTAGCTGGACTTCTACAGTATAATTGCTTTCCATTCTATGTACATAGATTTTGGAATTCTATAGAGTAGTTGTGTTTTTCATATTAATGTGCAATCTCTCTCCAGGAGGTACTAAATTGATGTAACATATCTCATCAAAAAAAAAATTTGATGCAACATTTGTCTCAATACCAACTATATTACTCTTTGTTTAGGCACCATCAAGATCTACTGACCTTTTTCAACAAAAATAAAATAAAATCTACTTACCTAGTTCCACATAGAATAAGATTTTTTTTTCTTCCATACCCACTCAAAAAGACCTCAATACGAAAGATCAAAAGTTATTTTGTAATCTACACGTTTAGGTCTTCTTGAAACAAGATTTTTCTAAGCACGAGCGTGCCCTATATCACTTCAAGCTTCCCTCGTGGCCAATCTAGGCACCAAACTAACGCACAAAAGTTAGTCAATATGTAAGACAGAATGTTATGTTTTAACTTATATTTGAAAGGCCTTCTTAAGCGATGTGGGACTAAATGTCTTAATACGACAGGATAAAGTTGCCAAAATAATTTGGCTTTATGTAACTCTGAAATGATAAGCTGATCAACAATTCAATCCGTCAATAATCGATGTAGAGAGAAACTGGTCCCACTACACTAAAATGGTCATTAGAACAAAACTTAAACTATACATAACAAGTGGTGGAAAGATTAAAAATGAAGAATGAAATTAGGTGGTTAAACAAGCTATTAGCTATAAGATACATATAATTGATGAAATGATTCAAATATGAGAAACAAACTCATTCCCCACTTAAACATTTCTACTTCTCCTTAAATCTGAAAAAGTTAATTTCACAAAAATACATAAATTTAAAACTCAAAGCTTAAGTGACAAATCAAGCTGGTTATCTTGATTAACATTTTCCCTTATATAAATCTTTGACCTAGACCCTTCTTCTTCTTCTTCTTCATGATCTAAACTATAATCACCCATTATTTTATTTTGATTTCTCCTTCTATAACCTCCCATTTCATTATTCTCATATCCGACCGAAGATTGATTATGATCATGATAATAAAGTAATTCACTTGCAGTACCAAAGTTTGAACCACTTCCACCATTAAAAGAATCAAATCTACTATTTGGTCCACCATGTCTAAGCATCGAACTCATTTGCTGGCTTTTCTTCGCTAAGCTACGCTCGAGTTTATGAGCATTTTGATGACCACCCAAAGCTTGTGAACTGTAAAATTGTCTTTTGCAATAATTACAAGAGAAAACCCTAGATTTTTGTTGTTTATGATGGTTATGATCACCTCTTGTTGTGCTCATAGATGTTGAAGAAGTTGAAGATGAATTAGGTACTATTTCGAGGTTGAGATCGAGAGAAGTACTGGGTTGGATTTCCATTGGTGTTTAAAGTAGGATATTGCTTACTTAATAGTGTAACAACATAGGACTATATATATATATATACCTAGATGGATATGTAGATATGTGAAATATGGTCAAAGCTTTAAAATATCTAAAAGACTAGTGAGTTTAGAAGTAGTTGGTAGAGAGAGAGAGATGTGGGTGTCTCTGAAAATCTAAGATTGGTAGATTAATTGGAAGTGGTAGAGAGAGAGAGAGAGAGAGAGAGAGAGAGAGAGAGAGAGAGAGAAATATGGGTAGAGAAAGAAAAGAGAGTGATGAAATGAATATAACAAGATCATGAAAGAGGGAGAGACACAAACCCTGCAAAAATCAATAGTGAATCCAAGTTATGTTCCCTCTATTTATGGCCAAGTACATTTTACACTTTTGTCTCTTCTTCATCTATATGTTCCAACCAAATGACCATCCATTATTCATAGTTAGGTTTTTTTTTTTGATGAAAGTATTCATAGTTAGGTTAGGGTTTACAAGTTGTCACATAATACCCCACTTGATGTCATACCACAAGTTCTATATCAAAGATCGTCTAATTATGCAGTCAAACCACATATTAAACCGAAAGAAACGGTTGAAAATTTAATAGAAATGCTAGAATCACAAAGGATGTGACAAAAGAAGTCATGCAGCTGATGTGACAGTTGTGATATTCATCTCTCAACGGTCACTTAAGATGGATAACTTCTTTTGTCAAAATCCGTTGTGATTCTATCATTTTCCGAAAATTTAATATGATTTATTAGTTATAATGTCATGGAATCAATTAAGCAAAGCCAAGCCAATAGTTTAAAACCTGTAATAGAATATGCATGGTTCCCTAGTTGAAAGAAAAGATATCATCAAATGATCAAAATATTTCCTCACTTGATATATAAGTGGGACCAAGAAGCATGCATGTTAGAACATTAGACACTAACTAGAATACAATAATAGTGTTCACACCTATACATAATACATATATATATTGTTCCACCATTTGCTTTGAATTTTATTTTAAAAATCATCTCTGAAAATTTTAGTTAGAAACAGAGCACATGAAAATGTTTTACTTTTCAATATTAAAACAAGCGTTCACACTTGACAGACATTAATTAATAATAGAAAAACTGCAAAAACAGATTTCAGATTTGTTGGTTTATACCATTATCTACATTAAATTGTCGAATAATTAATCAAGTTAGAGAGGGTGATGGAATGAGTGTCTGGATTAAAGAAATGAGTATAACGAAAAAGATCTAGTTGTTAATATGTAAAGGGTCGACTATAATTGCCGAGGAAAATGTTTCCACCACTGGAGACAAGATTATATATATATAAGAAAATGTTAAGTGTATAAAAAATATTTACTTAATTTGTTTCATACTGACTTACTCAGGTAAAAGAACTGTGAGAATAGTCCCACATGGGAGAATGGGTAATTAGCAACCAAGAATATAAAGTATAGGTCCTCTCCACTCAAAACCAATTGGCAATGAGTGGAGAGGACCTATACTTTATATTCTTGGTTGCTAATTACCCATTCTCCCATGTGGGACTATTCTCACACGCCCCCTCACGTGTGGCGTTCTTTGAGCCTAACACGTGTGTTTTTTTCTTTACGGGTGACGTGGAACACGTGTGACTTTTAAGCCTATCACGTGTGGGCCTAGCTCTGATACCATGTTAAGTTTGTGGCCATCCAACTCAAAACCAATTGGCAATGAGTGGAGAGGACCTATACTTTATATTCTTGGTTACTAGTTACCCATTCTCTCATGTGGGACTATTCTCACAAGAACGGCTACTAATAGTAGTCAAATTGTGAATTATTTTCTCTTTCAGTGAAAGTATGTCAGCAAGTTACAAATGTAAGTCAAGATCGTTTGTCCAAATAACATTCTAAGTATGTATATGTCATATGTGTGTGGAGAGAGTGAAAGTGGGTTTGTTCTTTGTAGTGCAAAATGGGTTTATGTTTTTGTTAGGGTTGGTATAATAAGATTTTAAGCCTACAAACATTGATTCTCTGTCAAGTCATATAATTTGTGTAGCATTTAGTGGGATGTCTCATGCATGATTTCTCTCACTCACTGTATTCCAACCTTCAAACACAAAAAGATTTGTACCGACAAACTTTGTTGCAACATTATTTGCTCACTATTTTAAGCTTTTTGCCAGAGGTTCCCTCACTCTTCATTCTTCTAGTCAAGGGAATTTTTCCGGTTTTTTAATTTATATATTACAGAGTCATGATCAAATCATATGACATTAATAGTAAACTAAATACATACCGCCTTATTGGGGTTTTTCTCTGATGATTAAAGTTTTCGGAGTGATTCTTCTAGGATGTAAGAATTCTTTCAAAAACCTAAACAATATAATAAAGATAAAAGTTGGGAAATAAACAAAATTTGACAATATCTACATTTTCTCAATGAACAAAACTGCAGTTTATTGGTTAAAGAAAGAAAATTGAAAAGGGAAAGGAAAAAGCAACTAACTCTAACTGAATTTTGAGTCTGAGCTCCCAAATCTGTAGAGCATTTGACGAGCCCGAGGTCCATCCAAATTAGTTCGCCTGTGATTTGCTGTGTTCACAGTGGCGGATCTAGCATAACGCAAGGGCAGGCTCTCTTTCGAAAAAAGCTTAAAAAAGAAATTTTAGACCGTCCTGGAAACTATTAATAGTTAACCGTCTATATATCTAAATAACACAACGTATAGGTTGAAGGCGGGAATGAGGCTCACTTCCCAACCCAGAATAACGACGTGATACCACCTCCAAAGTTCAAAAAAATAGAAACTTAATTCTACAGGTGGAAAAAAATGTTGAAGGTGTCTCTTGGAAATGTTAGAGGACCATCCTCAAACCAAATTGTATGGAAGAGTGAAAGGGGTAGAGCAACAAGCTTTATAAACACACTCTTCCCTAATTTTGATCCGATCTCACAGGAGTCGCACCACCTATATATATTGTCCTTTCTTTGTCTCTTTCTCATTCTGTTTGTATCTCTCTTCTCTCCATTGTTCTTTTTCTCTATTGTATAGAGACAAAATTCTCGTTTGATGGTTCGGATCAAACAAAACCACAATCAAGGGGTTCATTTGAACCCTTAACTAAATAATTCAGCAGAACCCTCGATTGTGGGTTACTGTAGAGAGAGTAAAATTTACCTAAAACTAATGAAAATAGTAAAAAAGGAAAAAGAGAAAGGAGTTTGTAGAGGGGCAATAGTATAAAGAAAATAGAGAAAGTGGTTTGTGGAGGGGAAATTAAACAAAAGTTTGTTAGTCTACAACATAATTTTGTTTAAAATTTTGTAACTTTAATGTAAGACTACACTGGATGATCATACGATACGATAGCTAGCTTTGGACAGAGTTTAGGCGTAACCACATTAAACGCGAAGCCCTTTTTCTTTGTTTTTCTCAACTTATGTTCTACCAAAATTTATGGCAAAATTCAGACCGGCTAGTCCAATTTTGTTTCTACAAAATTTGAGTCGCTCGTTTCATGTCTCACTTTTTCTCTCCGAACATATTTTTGTATTTCCAACTCCCTCAAACGAGTTGAAAGAAAACCCATGAGGGGTGAATGTAGAACTTTGGTGTCAATCTAGATAGACCATAGTCAATGGCGTTCAGATATAAATGGGGAGGCTAGAGGCGCCCATAAAGTTCCAAACTTTTTCTGTAGGGAGCGCATTGACAAGTTAAGGAGGCGCCTATATAGAACTTCCAGATATTTTGACAAACATATATTTGGAGGCACTCCACACATATATTTTGACATTTAGGAGGCGCTTTCAACACTATGGAAACACTAGAAACTTAGTCCAATTTTGTGTAACTAAGGTATTCAATTTATCGTTCAAATGATCCAATTTTTTCTTTTCCCGAGCGAAACGAAAGAATCTTACAAGCATGTTTTCTTTCTATTATTTCCACCCAAAAGTGAAATGTTTCTAAGAAGAATATGTTTCACCCAGAGTTTGGAAAAAATAAGAAAAGGATTGATCCATTAGACAGATTTTGTTTCATCGGTAAAAATAATGCATTAAAAACTGTAAGATTTTGGTTTGATTAGGTTGTAAAGGAAATTATTATATAATTTTTGTGAATTTTTGGAAAATTTGATACTTTGCGTGTAATACATATACGTAGACGATATATGTATACACGACAAAAGAAATCTTACTCTATTAACTTAACATTTATAGCAATGTTGTTAGAGTAAAGTAACATATATACATTGTGATTCTTTATTGTGTATAATCTTATCTATACGAAGTACATCATTTGCTCATCATTCTTTTGATGCTTACATCAAGGGGCGGATCTACATTGGGGCCCGTGGGGTCACGTGCCCCTACCCCAGAGTCAAAAAAGTATTTATAACCCCATATTTTTTAAGGTCTGTCTCGCTATAACTACGTGTAATTGCAAATTTCAACATCATGTAATATTCAGCTCAGTGGTTTGGTTGCAATTCTTATAACATGTTCGTGGAATCTCACTGTCCTCTTTTTTCATTAATTTTGTTTTGGGAACTTTGAAAGACACCTCCAATTAATCCTAAAGGCCCCTACTTCTTTCACAAACCCCCGTTGAAAGGGTGCCTTTCAGAATCCCTATTTTCTTTGGCCCTAATTTTTTTGCACCTCAATATTTCTTTATAACTTCTACTTTTTTTATTAGATTTTCTTTTAGTCTTATTCTACTCTTATTTTTGTTGTAAGTTGGAGTTTGATCTTTATTTCTGATAAAATTCATCCAAACTATGGTAGAGTTATTTGGATTCTCATATTACTTTATGCATTCTTCATTTTTATGTATATTTTCTAACAATATTCTTCTAAAAAAGCTCCTATTTCTTCCTCCCATTCATATGAGGATTTTTCATTCAAGATAAAAAAAATCTTCTTGTTCTTTTTAACATATAATTTGTACTTATTTGTTTTTATATAATTTAACTATGTACACTAATTATTTATACTTACATTTTTATCAAAGCAACTCACTGTTAGTTGCAACCTAAACGTTGAGAATGTGATATTGACATCTAAAGATCGTGGGTTTGAACTATACACAATTTCTTTTAGCAAATCAAACTTATAACTAGTTTTGGTAGAGCTTCGTAATGAAGGTCGGCAATTGTACGTTAGATATCCATTTTTTTACTATTCTATACAATTAAATGTGTCCCCACAAAGAAAACTTTCTGGGTCCGCCACTGCTTACATCATTTCTATAAATTTGTAGTTACTTAGACCGAAAATTTTCATTTCCATACTAACAGACATCTAAACTTAATTCCTTTTTCACCTTATCTTATACGAGCAAATTTTAAAGATCCCACTTCGCTAGTGCTCTGCCAGAAATAAAATATCAAAAATATCCGTCTATTGTAAAGACAATTGCAAGTACCATGTCTAATTGTTGGATTCGATCATAAGGCAGTTAAATTATTTCATCTTCTCGTCATATATATCATCTTAGCAGTTCATAACCTACTTCCATATAGAGTGGGAAGTAAACATAATTAACCAAACACTCAAATTGCACTCAAATAGCATCAAGGACGAACTCCGAAGTCAAAAGTGAGACTCATCTAACACTAACCCATCCCAACGGCCCAACCCCGTCGACCCTTTAAAAGATTGGGCCACCTCAGTTTCATCGCTAACGACAATGCTAACAATATAGTGCCGACTAAGATTTAAGAGCAACTCTCATGCATCTGCATATTACCTAACGAATTTATTTCTCGAACATTTAGGGACCACGAAAATAACACCAACAAGTCATCCAACCTAACATGTTTACATTCTCATCATGTGTCCCCCCCTCCTCTAAGTTTATCTTCTTGGAAGCTTTAAGGTCACTATCATGGCAAAGAAATCAAAGAAAGCATAAAGCCACCAATGCAAGATAATTGAACCAACTTTGTCCTTGGTCTCAGCCCTAGATTAAGACATGCATGCCAAACTTCTCATATAAACTCAGTGCTTTTATATCAAACTATAAACACAATGTTATAATTTAGTCATATTATAGTATCAATAAACACTTTCCATAATTACTACTCATTTATTTCAAAAAAAAAATTACTACTCATTTACAACTAATAATAATAAATATATTTAAAAGAAATGAATTTAACATAAAAATTAACACACCAAAAAGAAAAATGAAACAAAAAGAGAAAGGAATTAGCAAAAAACAGGCCTCCCTACCCAGAGCTCAATTTGTTTATAACCCTTCCTCATCGTCATCTTCTTCTTCAACCTCAAGGACCTTCTTGACTCATGAACGGAGTACTCTGTAAAAAACTTTCCCTAATTGAGGAATTTGATCAATCAAACCCAATAAAGATCAAATTTTGAATCAATTTCTTTCATTTTTCAACCTGATTGATTACTATCCAAGCTATCTCTTCTACAATATCGAAGATCTAAAGAAATTTGTCTTTCCATCTGAAGTTGCTTGTAAAAATTATTAATAAACATATCTGCTTTTTTATCAACATCATCTTCTAATACTGATGATTGATAACTAGTTGTTCTTTGAAGTTCTATTCTTGATGAATTTGATCCTTCACCATAACCATCTGTAATCTTATCATCTTCAATGAATTGAAGTAACCCAGATTGATTATTGAAACTTAATCGATTTTGGGTTTTCGAACCGATTACTGAAGCTAATCGAAATCGATTATAATTGAAGTTTAGTAGAAATCTTACTTTATTTACAGCTCTTCTTAGAGGGCTTAATGATACCCAATTGTCTAACCCCATTACTAATTTCAGAAATCAGAACCAAAATTGATGATGATGATATTAACTTGCAAGTGAAGAATTAGTACTGAGAGAAGAAAGTGGGTTTTTAGAGAGAGAAAAAATTGGTACGGATAGAATAGTGTAATTCGTCTTCAATGGAATTGAATTATGGGTTTTATAGAGAGAGAGAGAGAGGGAAAAGTGTTGAAGAAGGAATAGAGAGTTTCTTGCTAGTATTTTTAGAGAGAGAGAAAGAGAAGCGTAGGTAAGAGGATTACCGTGTTACTTGTGTGGACTCTGGTCAAAACTATGCATGAAAGAACCGTGAATTTTCAACAAAAAAAAAAAAAGAACCGTGAATGGATATTTGGATATAGTCAACTATTAGGTCAATAACGTTGGATCATATTAAGATTTTGATGAATTGATGATCCAACGGCTAAAAATTAAGAAATGACTAGTTCTTATATTCTCTTTCAAAGGGTGGTCACCAATCAGAAAAAAAGAAATCAGACTATATTGAAACAAAAATGATGCTATGCCCGGCTGAATCCCGGCCGGGTGAGTTGGCAGTCCAACCGGGCATAGCATCATGACGTGTTGTGGAGGGAGAGACCAGTTTTCTAAGATTTAGTTTTGAGTCTCTCAAGTTTTAATCCTTTTGAGTTGAGGCCATTCTCTATCAAAACACGGGATTCTCATGAATTCAGCCAACAAGCTAGGGCAAAACCCAAAAGCCAGGGCAAAACGCGATTTCTCCCCTCTTCACTCGATTTCAAGCCGATTTCAACTCGATTTCAAAAGCACTCCATTCCATCTCCTTCTTCACTCGATTTCATCCCCTAGGCATCATCAGGTAAGGTTAAACATCCATCTTCTTTGTGAACCAAAAGCTAGGGCAAACTCAAAAGCACTCAATTTTCTAAGTCAGAACTCATGAACCATTCGACCAAAAGGAAACTAGGGCAAACCCATCTTCAACCGAGCTAGGGCAAACTCTCCAGCCATCAACATCGATTTGAACTCGATTTTGATGTTAAAATCTCTCTATCTCTACAAACCTAAAATCGAATTTGGGACAAGTTGAAGCTCGATTTTCTCTTAACAGTAACTCGGTTTTGCCCTAAATACATTATATGTTCTGAAATTTCGATTATATGTTAGTAAGATGTATGTTCTGAAGTTCACTATATGTTTTGCTAAGATGTATATTCTCAAATTGATTATATGTTAGTAAGATGTATTTTCTGAAATTTCGATTATATGTTAGTAAGATGTATGTTATGAAATTGATTACATGTTCTGAAATTTGGCTAAGATGTATGTTCTCAAATTGATTATATGTTCTGAAATTGACTATATGTTATCAGTGTTCTGAAATTTTAGAAATTAGTGTGATTTTGTCTTAAATTGATATTTAGATGTGTGATGTGATGAATTTGCGACAAATTTCTTCAAATGAGTTGAATCAAAAAATTGTAGCAAAAGGTTGATATTGAACAAACTTACAGAACATCCTGATTCCGATGGTAATGGTATTCTCATCTCGCAAGATTGACAAATTTATGTTGTAATTATTGTGAATCTCACGCATATGAAATATTATAACAGTTAACAAAAGCTAGAATTGATATGGAAAAAAATCATAGAAAACTATCTGATTTAGAGACGAAGATTCATCAAGTGAGTATTTCGTTCTTCTGCAACTATTTATTAGTTTAAGTGTTGCATTTACCGAGTTGGAAATGTTTTCTTTTTCTTGTTCGATTCCTTAAATTATTAAGAGAAAGCTAAGCTAAAAGATGAGGCTTCGAAGTACACAAGCAAAGCTCGATGCTCACCGAGGCAGACAAAGAAGCAATGGATGAAATGGTGTTTATGAGGAAGCATCGACTAATCTAAAGAAACAGTTAGCAGCCAAAGGTATTTTTCTACACGAAAATTGGTTTCTATTTTGAAACCAACCTATCAATGTATTTAGCATGTGTGATGTTTCCTTGTTTTAAGATACAGTTGCTCAACAATTGTTGATTTCATGAGTATCTCAAATGTGTTTCAGTGAAATAGTTCTATGTATTGGAGTCTGACATTATGCAAGAATATGAATGTGTCTTTTTGTGATTGTGCAGTCGAATTCGGTGGATAGTTCAGTCGATGAGTTTGTATTTTCGGACAAAACCCACCCTAAATGGAAAGACTACAGCCTTGGAACTTCAGACAAAAACAAGAAAGAGGAAAGGTGAGAGATCGCAGAGAAATGGTGATGAGAGCGTAACGTCCTCAATTTGCAAGTGCCTCGACTTTTCAGATAAGTGCTGTTTGACATTTTCGTGTAGTTGCAGCAACAAATTTTCACAAATTTTTTTCTTCATTCGGATCAGTTAATGTGTTTTAATCAAAGGATGATAACATTTTTTCCCTTGATAGGAATGATACATTTTAATTTGTGTTTTTTTTTGTCTGGACAAAGATAATATTGGTTGATGGATTTTGTTCATGAAATTATCATGAGTCCATGTTTGAACTATACTTTTTTACCTATCAATTCGAAACAGGAAGCAAATAATCAATAATTTGGGTTTTTATGGTTGATGTATTCGTGTTTTGGAACTTCGGTTGTGCAATCCAATGGGGCTCAAGTTCTGAGTGGTGAGACGTTGTAGCGGCTGCTCTTTAAGGAATGCATTCCACCCCTTTGGAACTGGAAGTTAATGGAAGACAATGAACAACTAATGATTTTAGACCAATCCAACAGGAAGCATGCAACATCTCAAGTTCTTCCATTAACTGCCACTTTAACTATTGTTTAAGTTTTCTTTTTGTCTAAAAAAACGTGATATAGTAGTAGATAATAGATGTAATCCACCCCTTTTGCATACATGAGCAGGTTGTTTACTATACATTCTCAAGCCAATTTCAACATTCATAACAAAAAGAAAGCCAACTTCAACCAATTACTATATTTATTTATTTTGTTGCAAAACCGTTACAATATTGAATAACAACAAAAAAACAATGAATAACAAAAAAAAACATTGAATAACAATAGATCATGAGTAATCCACCTCCTTTTTGCAGTCATCTTACTCAAAGCTACTGTCTTGCTAGCGTTATGTGAGCGAACAATTGCGGTGGTAGTAGCTTGTATAATGGAAGTGGGTGATGCTTCATCTTCGTCAAATGAATCTTCATCTCGCCTCACTTGCCTTTTGGATCTGGAAGGTTTTGTGAATGAAGAAGACAATCAATTAAAGTTAAATTCCTTGTTCTTCTCCTAAAAACAAAACAGAACAACGATAAAGACTCACCTCGTTTTGTAGAGAAAGTCGAGTGAAAGTGTGAAACCCTCGGTTTGTAGGGTCAGTCGATGATGTTAAGAGATGATACCGAGCTACTGTTATGAGGTGATTTGGTGTCAAAACCAACCTTCAAACCTTCCCAAATTCGAGCTTCGGTTGGTAGAGAGAGAGTTAGACAGTAAAGAGAAAGAGGTACTAGAGATAGAAAGATGTCTAATCTTTGAACCTTACTTACCTCCATACAATGAAGCCCTTAGGTGGTGATGATTTCCGGCCAAACCTTCCCAAAACCGAGCTTCAAACCCTCCAAAAACCCTCTCGTTTGTCCCCTAGCTGAGGTCGAGAAAATGGTAGAGAGAAGTGAAGTCGATTTGAAGAGGGGAGAAATCGAGTGAAGAAGGAGATGGAATGGAGTGCTTTTGAAATCGATTTGAAATCGGCTTGAAATCGAGTGAAGAGGGGAGAAATCTCGTTTTGCCCTAGCTTTTGGGTTTTGCCCTAGCTTGTTGGCTGAATTCATGAGAATCCCGTGTTTTGATAGAGAATGGCCTCAACTCAAAAGGATTAAAACTCGAGGGACTCAAAACTAAATCTTAGAAAACTGATCTCTCCCTCCACAACACGTCATGATGCTATGCCCGGTTGGACTGCCAACTCACCCGGCCGGGATTCAGCCGGGCATAGCATCATTTTTTATATTGAAATGGGTTGTTTCTCAAATGGCCCCTACTTTATGCCAGCTTCCCGCTTAGCCCCTACTTTATCGAAAATCCAGATGGCCACTTTTTCCGTTACCGTCACATGTCCGTTAAATTCTTTTTCCCTCTCCCAAACCTACCCTTCCGCGTTGTCATCTCTCTCCTCCATCTCATCACCTCTCTTTGTCACGTCGACCCTCTCGCCACCTCATCATCTTCTCTGATAAGGTCATCGGCCGACCAAAATTTCCGGCGACTTAAAAAAAAAAAAAAAAAAAATTTCTCTATCTTCCTCATATTTTCTCTCTCCTCCTCTCCAAATAAATTAGCGTTTTTTAGTTGATGGACCAAAAAGTGGGGGGTAAATGAGTTTCATCCCCAGCCCAGAACACAAATAAGAACCCAGTCCAAATGGACAGTTTTTTGTTGGGCCCGAGACAGCAAGTACATAAAAAAAAAGTGTCTTTTTATCCTACTACCATTAATACCCTTTTTCTTCATTTTCATTACCTTTTCTCTCTAAATTTTTTTCAGAGATCTCTTCTTTCTCTCTCTAGGAAATTTCAAAAGCTCTCTTCTTTTTCTCTCTAAGAAATTTCTTGAACAAATTTAGTGAAGAATTATTGGAATGGTTTAGTGTTTTGGAGAAGTCAGATTCGGTTTGATTTCTTGAATAAATTTGGTGAAAGTTCGGTGAAAGTTTAATGGTGAAGAAATATTTTGGAAAAACCAGATCTGCAAATATTTTGGAATGGTTTAGGATTTTGGAGAAGACAAATTCGGTGAAGAAATATTGGTGAAAGTTTAATGGTGAAGAAATTGGGTAAAGAAAGTTTAATGGTGAAATTGGAATGGTTTGATTTCTTAAACAAATTTGGTGAAAGTTTAATAGTGAAGATATATTTTGGAAAAATCAGATCTGGATATATTTTGGAATGGTTTAGCATTTTGGAGTCGATTTCAAATTTAATGGAGAAGAGCTCTTTTTCTTGAACAGAGATTGATGGGTTTTAGAGAAACTATTCCAGATTTGACGAGATATAAAGCAACAAATCTGGATCTAAAACAACTATATTCGGATTTGGCGAGATCTCCCAGTTCTCTTAGATATTGTACCATTTTTTCTTATATTTAACGTCATCGATATACGTTTACGTGTTGAAATGTAATGTACATTCCTCAGTTCCCGCTACATTTTATCATTCTCACTCAGTTCCCATGGTTCCTTGTTTTGTGGAAGTTTATTGTACATTTTATAGTTTCCTAGATTCAGAAAATCATGCATTTTTAAATCCGATCGAAGATCTGTTAGTTTGGTCTACTATTTATGATCAAACTTGGGTTTATTTGTAAGAGGTTTGTAGATATGTTATTTTGATTTGTATGTCTACCTCTCTCTTTCTCTTTACACAATGTTAATCTAAATGGGAAACGGATTTGACGAGATCTAAAACAACAAATCTGGATCTAAAGCAACTATATCCGGGTTTGGCGAGAACTCCCCGTTCTCTTAGATATTGTACCATTTTTTGTTATATTTAACGTCATAGATATACGTTTACGCGTTGAAATGTAGTGTACATTCCTCAGTTCCCGCTACATATGGAGTTATCCTTAACTTGATCTGCTTTGACTATTTTATTTTTTTACTATAATATTCCCGAGGCACTGGAAAATTCCCGGTGCACAAAAACACTCCCGGTACACAAGTAAATTCCCAATAGCTAACATCTTAAAGTTTCCTTCGAATGTTTTTCTAGTGTCTAGACATAACCAAATGGCTAGTACATAAAATAATTCCCGTACACAAGAAAATTCCCAGTACAAAAAGTGTCTAGTACATAACCAAATGCTGGTAAATAAAACAATTTTCTCTATACACAAGAAAATTCCCAGTACAAAAGTAACTAGTACATAACCAAATGGCTAGTACATAGAACAATTCCCAGTACAGAAGAAAATTCTCCGTACAAAAGTGTCTAGTATAATGGCTAGTACATAAAACAATTCTCAGTTAACAAGAAAATTCTCAGTACAAAAGTGTAGCACATAACCAAATGGGGCTGGTACATAAAACAATTCCCGGTACATAAGAAAACTCTCATTACAAAATTGTCTCGTACATAACCAAATGGCTAGTACATAAAATAATTTCCGATAAACAAGAAAATTCCCGGTACACAAGAAAATTCTCAGTACAAAAGTGTCGTGTACACAAAAAAATGTACAGTACATAACCTCTTGTTTTAAAAAAATGTACAATACAAAAAATCTAAACAAATGCCCAAAATATAAGGAGATAGAGTTATAGAGAAAAAAATAGTTAAAGAAAAAAAAAAATTTTAGATAGAGAAAGTGTAAAATAAAATGAAAATATTTGGGAAAATAAAGTATTTGATTCAAAAGGTAAAAACTCCAGAGAGAATAATGATAAACAGGGAAGGAAAATCTCGAGATAAATCTAAAATTTGAAAATAAAATCTATCGAGAACAAACTTTAAGATTTTTTTTAAAAAAACTACCGGAAAAGAGATAAATTAGGGAGAGAGATTAATGAGGAGAAAAATCTGGATTGATAAAGTAGTTATAGAAAGAGAAAATTTAGTAGAGAGATAATTTATGAGAGAGAAATAAAATAGTTAGAAAGAGAATCTGTGAGAGAGAAATAAGGAGGAGAGAGAAATAAAATTGAGAAGAGATAAAGGAAAGAAAGGACACATGTCACGTTTGAGTTAAAAGAGTGTGGGTGAGTACGGTTGCCTGAATGGCATTTATTGTAATTTTGCGAAAAATGAGGCCTAAACTAAACTCCTGACCCCCTCCTGACAGGATGGACCTGCTTCCTATTGCTTCTCTACAGTGGAGCGGGTCCCTATTTTGTCCCAGGGATTGGACGTTTTGCCCAACCCCTCAATAAATTATGGATTCGAGGAACTAGAACTCAGAACTTCTCTTCATCAAAAAAAAAAAAGAACTCAGAACTTTTACTCTAAGGTTTAAATGATAGAGGCATATAGCTCAGATCCAATATGAGTGGATTAGAAGTGCGATAACGGAAAAGATGAGAAATCACTTGAACTAATGACCTAGAAATCTAGCATCTAGACTTGAACTGAATTACAAGAGTGTAGTAACAGGACACATTGCCAGATTAGGAGTGACGATTTCTCCTAGCTCTGATAATATGGAAATCGGTGGCAACTTAAAATGGAAGTACTTAAGAATTAGTGGCATCAAACAATTCAATCAGTTCTGAAACCTTAATTTTCATAATAACATTAGAAAAAAAATTTCACAGTCATTACAATTGAATCTGAAATTTTGAGAATCATATAAAAAATTAAAGAAAGACTACTAAAGTCAGATTCAATTTCATACCTGTAAGAAGAAAACAGATAGTAGCAAAAGAAGAGAGGTCGGAGAAACTTTTCTTGATCGTGCTCCCATGGCAATCTCCGGTCGATCGATCCAGATCTGTTGAAGCTTCAAGATGATCGATCGGTATCCTGCAACAAATGTCGACCCACATCAAGAGACAATGATAAATCATCTTCATCATCAAACCCTAGCCCTAATGGAATTTTCAAATCACTCTTATCAACCCTAACCAAAAAAGCCCTAAATCTTTTTACTGTGATTCTTCATCATCTTCATCATCAAACCCAAGCCTTTAGATCTTGATCGGTCGGAGCTGGAGTCGGTGCTTCAGCTTCACTTGACGGTAAGATCTGTTGAAAATGGGGCTTTTAAACCAAATTTGGGTTTGGACCCAATATAAAAGTGTGGGTTTGAGTAAATGGTTTACCAAACTAGAAGGGGTAAAAAAGTAAAAGCCTCATGAAATTAATTAAAAGGGTGTAGAGAGTTCTTTTCTTAGTCAAGTCCAAGAACAATCTAGAGAGAGAAAGTAAAAGGAGAATAGTATACAAGAAACTTGAAGAAGAAGACATAGATCTAGTATGAATATTGTGTTTAAGGTAAGAACTAACTTCAATATCTAGTTTAATATTGTGACAAAACTTTGTGTCTCTTGTTTTATGAGATTGTGTAGATCTAAAGAAGCTTTATATTATATGAAAGTATGTTGATGTGAATCTTTTGAGTTTATTTGAGTGTATTGAAGTATCTATACCTCTAATCTCTAACAAATTGGTGTCAGAGCCATATTAGTTTATCAATTCAAGCTTTCTCAACATTTTTTGAGATCTAGGGTTTGTGAAATTTTTGGGGATCTTTTAAGAAAATGTCAAATATGATACAACATCAAATACCTAGGTTAACTAAAGAGAACTATGAACATTGGTGTATTCAAATGAGTGTATTATTGGGATCTCAAGATTTGTGGGATATTGTTCAAAATGGTTATGTAGAACCAACTCAAGAAGAAGAGAGTTTTATGAATGATGTACAAAAGTGTGTTCTTAAAGACTCAAGAAAGATGGATAAAAAAGCCTTATTTCTTATCTATCAAGGAATTGATGGTCCTACATTTGAAAAAGTGTCCGAAGCAAAATCATCGAAAGAGGCTTGGAATATTCTCAAGAATTCATTTAGAGGAGTTGATAAAGTGGTAAAGGTTCGCCTCCAAATTTTGCGTGGTGAATTTGAAAGATTGAGTATGAATGAAGGAGAACTTGTCTCCGATTATGTTTCAAGAGTATTGTCTAATGTTAATGAAATGAAAAGGTGTGGTGAAAAATGTGATGATGTTCGGGTGATGGAGAAGATTTTACGGTCTTTGACACCTAAATTTGATAATGTGGTTATTGTCGTTGAAGAATCAAAAGATTTGGAATCCATGACGGTAGATGAATTGATGGGAACATTGCAAATCCATGAACAAAGGGTGAATAGAAATGTCGCAACCTCTTCAAATTGTTCGGTTGATCAAGTACTTCAAGCAAAATTCACTTTAGAAGAAAAACAATATACACCCCAAAAAGAAAGAGGCTATGAGAGTTATGGTAGAGGTTATGATAATGGTAGAAGAGGCTTTGGAAACCAAAGAGGAAGAAATTTTTTTAATAGAGGAAGAACAAATGAACCAAGAGGAAGAGGTAGAGGAAACTTTACTAGACCTTATAATAGCCAAGGTAGAGACAAAAGGGATATTGAATGCTATAATTGTCACAAGCTCGGGCATTATAGTAATGAATGTTGGTATAAAAATGAAGTTAAGGAAGAATCAAACCTTGTTGAAGATGAAGTAGAAATTAATGTTGATCCTACATTGTTATTTTCTTGTGATGGTCTTGACGATTCACAAACAAACACTTGGTATTTCGACACCGGTGCAAGTAATCATATTTGTGGAAAAAGAGAATTGTTTGTTGAAGTGAATGAAAGTGTGAAAGGGTGTGTAAAGTTCGGTGACTCCTCAAAGATACCGGTGCTAGGGAAAGGTAATATCCTCATTCAACTAAAAAATGGAAAACATAACTATATTTCCGATGTCTATTATGTTCCCGCAATGAAAAATAATATTTTGAGTTTGGGACAACTTTTAGAAAAAGGTTATGATATAAGATTGAAGGATCTTCATCTCACATTAAGAGATAGAAGTGGAACTCTAATTGCTAAGGTAAAGATGGCAAAGAATAGATTATTTCCCTTGAACATTCAACATGGTGATGCAAAATGCTTAAACTCTATTGTGAAAGATGAATCTTGGTTGTGGCACTTGAGACTTGGGCATCTAAACTTTGATGGGATGAAAACCTTGGCAAGCAAGAATATGGTAAGGGGTTTACCATGTATTGATCACCCAAACAAAGTGTGTGAAGGGTGTATCTTTGGCAAACATCATCGCACAAGTTTTTCTAAAGAAGGGAGGTGGAGAGCATCTAATATATTGGAGCTTGTGCATACCGATGTTTGTGGTCCATTGAAGCCAATGACAAATGGAGGTAACAATTACTTTCTCAATTTTATTGATGATTTTAGTAGAAAAACATGGGTTTCTTTCCTAAAAAATAAATCCGAAGTATTTGAGGCATTCAAAGAGTTCAAGAACATGGTTGAGAAACAAAGTGGTTTTATGATAAAGAAACTAAGGTCCGATAGAGGTGGAGAATATACCTCAAGAGCATTTGATATGTTTTGTAGAGAACATGGGATTGTTCATGAACTTACTCCGTCATACACACCACAACTAAATGGAGTTGCCGAAAGGAAAAATCGCACCATATTAGACATGGCAAGAAGCATGTTAAAAGAAAAAAGTTTGCCTAGAGAATTTTGGGGTGAAGCCGTTGCATGTGCCGTATACTTGTTAAATAGATGTCCCACTAAAAGTGTCTATATGAAGACCCCACAAGAGGCATGGGGTTATTACAAGCCTAGTGTATCTCATTTAAAGATATTTGGATGTATTGCTTATGCAAAGATACCGGAAGCAAGAAGAACAAAACTTGATGACAAAGGTGAGAAATGTATCTTTCTTGGGTATAATGAGCAAATGAAATGTTACAAGTTGTTTAATCCAATTGTCAATAAAGTTCTATTTAGTAGGGATGTGGTATTTGAAGAAGATTTGGCATGGGAATGGAAAGGAAAAGAAATTGTTCAAGTTGAACTTAGACTTGAAGGAGAAGAAGAAGAAGAAGATGTGCCACCAAGAGAATTTCAAAGAGACCCACAAACACCATCGTCCTCATCTCCATCATCCTCATCATCGGGGGGAAGTTCTAATGAAGGGCCAATGAAAACAAGAAGTTTAAGAGAGATATATGAAGTTGTGGATAATGAAGAAGAATTAAATTTGTGTTGTTTTGTCATGGATTGTGATCCTATTAGTTATGAAGAAGCCATCCAAGAAGAAAAATGGGAAAATGCTATGAATGAAGAAATTAATGCAATTGAAAAAAATGATACTTGGGAGTTGACAAATTTGCCAAAAGGATACAAACCTATTGGTGTGAAGTGGGTGTATAAGACAAAGAAGAATGCAAGTGGAAAAGTCCAAAGATACAAAGCAAGACTTGTAGCTAAAGGTTACAAGCAAAGAGCCGGCATTGATTATAGTGAGGTATTTGCTCCCGTTGCTCGTATGGAAACAATTAGATTGTTAATCTCTATAGCGGCTCAATATTCATGGAAAATTTATCAACTTGATGTCAAGTCGGCATTCTTGAATGGTATCCTTGAGGAGGAGATATATGTTGAACAACCTTTAGGGTATGTTAGAAAGGGCAAAGAAGATAAAGTTTATAAGTTGAAGAAGGCCATTTATGGGTTAAAGCAAGCTCCACGTGCATGGAATGCAAGAATTGATAAGTATTTTCAAGAAAATGGATTTGAAAAGTGTCCTCATGAGCACACTTTATATATGAAAGTAAAAGAAGGTGGAGGTATGTTATTTGTTTGTCTCTATGTTGATGATTTGATATTCACCGGTAATGATTCAAGACTATTTGATGAGTTCAAGAAGAGCATGATTAAGGAATTTGATATGACCGATATTGGGTTGATGGGTCACTTCCTTGGTATTGAAGTGAAGCAAATGGAAAATGGCATATTTATTTCTCAAAGTGGATATGCTAAGGAAGTTCTTAAAAGGTTTAAAATGGAGTCATGTAATCCGGTAAACGACCCTCTTGAAAGTGGAGTGGAGTTGAGAAAATGCTCAAGAAGAAGTGATGTCGATCCTACGTATTTCAAAAGTTTGATTGGAAGTCTACGTTATCTTACATGTACAAGACCGGATATTCTTTATGGAGTTGGGCTAGTGAGTAGGTACGTGGAGACACCGGATGAATCTCATCTTAATGTTGCAAAGAGGCTCCTTCGATATATTAAAGGTACGATCAATGATGGTTTATTTTTCTCTTGTGAACAAGATTTTAAGCTTATCGGTTATTCCGATAGTGATTGGGGTAGAGACTTAGATGAAAGAAAGAGTACATCAGGGTTTGTATTTTTTATGGGTTACACGGCATTTACTTGGTCTTCTAAAAAACAACCCATTGTGACTTTATCTACTTGTGAGGCGGAATATCTAGCCGCTAGCTCTATGATTTGTCATGCAATTTGGTTAAGAAATATGTTGAAGCATCTTCAATGCCCTCAAGTTGGTCCAACCGAAGTGTTCCTTGATAACAAATCGGCTATTGCTTTAGCCAAGAATCCCGTTTGTCATGAAAGAAGCAAGCACATTGATACACGCTACCATTTTATTCGTGAACATGTTAAGGAAGGTGATATTGAAGTGATGTATTGCAAGTCTCAAGATCAAATAGCGGATATATTTACGATGCCCTTGAAGCATGATGTCTTTGAGAGATTGAAGTGGATGTTAGGTATGAGAAGCTATGGAAATTTGGTTTAAGGGGGGATGTTGAAAAGGGGGCTTTTAAACCAAATTTGGGTTTGGGCCCAATATAAAAGTGTGGGTTTGAGTAAATGGTTTACCAAACTAGAAGGGGTAAAAAAGTAAAAGCCTCATGAAATTAATTAAAAGGGTGTAGAGAGTTCTTTTCTTAGTCAAGTCCAAGAACAATCTAGAGAGAGAAAGTAAAAGGAGAATAGTATACAAGAAACTTGAAGAAGAAGACATAGATCTAGTATGAATATTGTGTTTAAGGTAAGAACTAACTTCAATATCTAGTTTAATATTGTGACAAAACTTTGTGTCTCTTGTTTTATGAGATTGTGTAGATCTAAAGAAGCTTTATTATATGAAAGTATGTTGATGTGAATCTTTTGAGTTTATTTGAGTGTATTGAAGTATCTATACCTCTAATCTCCAACAAGATCGTACTTATCTGAATCACAGAAAAGTAATAAGGCATTTCATGAACAGGTTTGACGAATTTCGTCGTTTCCAAACTCTCTCTTTCTTTCTCTCTCTAACATCTTGATCGACAAACATTTTAGGTATTTGCTCCCTAACATTTTAGGTTATGGAATGTTCATCTTTGAAGTTGTTCACCTCTACTGTTTCGAGGTGTCAGTTTTAATCAAAATTTGTTTTCCTTATTTTGTTTTTAGGGAAAGAGAGAAAATAGAAATCAATTTTTTTTTTTTTTTTTTAAGAATGAAGGTCGTCGGAAATTTTGGCCGGTCGGCGACCTTATCGAAGAAGATGATGACGTGAGTGAGAGGGATGATGTGGCATGGAGGGATGACGTGGCAATGAGGGATGATGTGGCAGAGAGGTGATGAGATGGAGGAGAGAGGTTGACAACGCAGAAGGGTAGTTTTGGGAGAGGGAAAAAGAATTTAGCGGATTTTTGACGATAACGGAAAAGGGGGGTCATCTGAATATTTTCGATAAAATAGGAGGCTACGTGAGAAGCTAGTCATAAAGTAGGGACTCATTTGAGAAATAACTCTATTGGAATACAGTATGATTTTAGGTGAAAGTGACTGTTTTTTTCTTTTGGTTTCAAGTGAGTTCATGTATCTAGATGGTGGAATTTACGAGAGTTGGTATTACCTCTGAACGTAACTTCATACAACTTTTCAACAAAAAGTTTAGAAGAAGTAACATAAGAGATACAAAAATATTATTAAAAATAAATGAAAATATTTCATTTCATAACTAAATTGGTAACTCCAAATACACAATTAAATAGTGTTTGGGTGGATATTTATTAAACAGTCAGAGTTTAGATGGTTTGAATCTTCAGGCATTGTTTTTTTTGGTGAAAGTTATGGATATTACGAGGGTTATTCAGAGAGTGATCTCCAACTATTTAGTGATATTAGGACTACACTCCTGAAATGAAATTATATGAGGCGTTGATACTCATTTTTAATTTTTCGTTAGATATCAGTTAAGTGGTTCACATGCCAACCACATGTTTGACTTATGACAAAAATACCTTTCACAAAATATTTAGGTTTATTTAGACATTGATCCCCATTTATTTAGCAATTTTAGGACTATATCCTCGCAATGAAAATATGTCTGAGATTGACTCTCATTCTCGATTTTCCCGTCAAACATCAGTAAAGTGGGTCGTGTGACAACTATATGCATTTTATATATTATAATTAACAAGTCTAAAACTAACTAAGGACTAGACTTTGTATCTAATGATTATATATCTGAGACTTTCTCTAATCTCTCTAATCAACCAGAATTATTAAACGGTCAAATACTAGGGTAAGCTCTTTTTACATGTTCCCCATCGGTATGTAATATATCTAACCAGACGGGTCGAACCCGTTTCGGACTAGAGATGACCTAGTTTCCTTAATATTTCTGACTTATCTGGATCGGACTCTCGGACTAACTTTGAGTTCATGGACTAATCACTTTATGTACATTATGCAATTTAAGATCTTAGATTCTCATGTTGTCAAATTAGGATGAATTTTTAATTATAAAAATTATCTCTGAAACCTTGTAATAATAAGAGGAATACGAAACTGCAATCGAACTACTTATTCGGTATTTGACGAAAAAACCGATAATGAGATTCAACCCTAAACATATTTTTGTTTTGGGGGTGTAGTCTAATACCAATAAATAGTTAGGGGTCAATGTCTAACTAACCTAAATATGACATAAAGGGTAAGTTTGTCACAAGTCACACGTGCGGTTTGCACGTGAATCACTTAACTGATACTTAACGTAAAAAAACGAAAATGGCTTCCCAAGCCTTCTGCATGTAATAATAGTGGTAAGATGTAGGCACATTTATTTAATTCACTAATACCCGTTCAAAATTCTAACTTGACTAGTTTAGCAAATTTATTACAATTTGAGCGAGTTTGATGTAATGTTCACCCGGTGACCCAGATCAGCATTCAAGTTGCTCCTGATCGTGCCAAAATAGGGCTCAATTTTTAGTGCAAGTAGTTACTTTGTGTCGTTAGGAACAAGTTTTGAGTGTAGATAATAGGATACGTTACATAAGGAGGATCGAAAATAGGAGATCCGGCGGTCAAGATAAGTTGCAGAAATAATATACGTGTGTAACACGTGTATGTACGTGACGGATCGAGAAGACGAGATCCGACGATCAAGAAGAGTTCAGAATATTGAAGATATTTGGACTAATAACAACCAATTTCTTTTGGTTTGGTGACAGATCGAGACTTCTTTTTCGCGGTTCTTCAACCGACGAACTATTTTCTCTCTAGAAATATATCACCATTGCCGGCATATATGGCTCAAATTCATTGGCTTTTGGACATGGTAATTACCTCATGTACATTGATTAGGGTTCTTTCAATACCTTATTCATGTTTATACCTCTAATCGAGAAGATGTTAGTTTCTTCAATGAAAACCCAATTTTTTTGGTAAACCCTAATTTAGAAATTTCTAAATTTTTCCCCAATTTCATTATGCGACAGTTCTCATACCACTATTTCGTGGCAGTCACTTGCCACAGTTTTCAGCTGTCGGAACATTTCTTTTGTGACAGACCACTACTGTCACCTATATCCAACTTGTTCTAGTTGTGACACAATTTTTCTGTCACTTTCTCTTCTATTTGTGACACTAAAAATAGATTAATTTCATCTAATTTTCTTTCCGGATATACCCGTGATATTTTCAAAGTCATACTTTCTTTATGACGACTTTATTTGTCTACCAAAATTTTGGATTTTCTCTTCAACGGAGAAAGAATTTCTATTTTGGATTTTAATTCCGGAATTCAACCCGGGAAATTTTCATAATCATATATTTCTCATGATTATTTTCTTTCTTCCAATTATATTTTGGACTTTTTCTTACCACAAATAGAATATATTTATTTTGACCTATATTTCCGGATTCTCCCGTGACATTTTCCAACTCATACTTTCTCTATGATGACTTGTCTTTCATACCAAATTACATTTTGGACACTTCCTTTCACCTAATAGAATATCTCTTCCACTGATAGAATATTTCTATCTTTAATTTTGGAATTTTATCGATCTTGCATATTTTTGGCAATGAATTTAATATTGACCATCTTTTTGGTTGTTTCTTCTCCAATATTTTTTGGCAATTACGACAATGATTTCTTGTCGATTTTAAACAAAACAACATTATTTTGTTGTCACTCCTAAAGTTCATACTTGACGTTTTTATACGACAAGATATTGATCATCACAACCTTTTAGTTGTTGACATTTTCTTCATACAATGACCAACTTTACATAAATGAGAAAAATACATGTAGTTTCGTTGTCATTGATTTTCGCTCAATTTTTTTACCGCAACTACCAACCTTTTGGTTGTGACTTAATCATCGTTCAATCATCTTCCAACGCATCCACAATCCAAGAGTTGCAAGAAGGTGAATACGACGAATCAAGAAGTATTCCTTTTTCTCTCTCCAAGTCGGACACTTCAAAATTTACGTGCTCCAACTTGCGGTAATAAGATACGTTACATAAGGAGGATCGAAAATAGGAGATCCGACGGTCAAGATAAGTTGCAGAAATAATATACGTGTGTAACACGTGTATGTACGTGACGGATCGAGAAGACGAGATCCGACGATCAAGAAGAGTTCAGAATATTGAAGATATATTGAAGATATATTGAAGATATGTGAAGATTTAGTTTCTTATATTCAGAATATCTCTTGTAACTATCTAATGGTAATATTAGATAGATTTTGTATTATTTCCTAGTTTAGTAATTAGGAACTAGGAAACCCTAAACCCTAAGTCATCTATAAATAGGAGAGGGTTCTAGGATTCAAACTCATCGAGTTATGTAACCGATCAACCCCACATATAATTGTAGGTGGTGATTATTAATAAAGAAGTAATTTCTCCGTGGATGTAGGTCTTGAGTATCCGACCGAACCACGTTAAATATCGTGTCATTACTTTCTGTCTATATCTCCGATTATTATATAATCGTGAATTTAACAGTAGAGGGATTGAAAAGAGTCATTCTTGTGGGACAATCATTCCAAGTTTGAATTGAAACTTTATATAATTAAGTTTAATGAAGCTAAATAATTATGGTTAATTCTATTTTGGCCTCCGATTTGTGACTAACTGGCCGTTTTAGCTCCTATAAGTGCCCAGCAGTTCGTTTTGGTCCCAAAAATTTCCTAATTGGCCCCAAATTTTTTTCAACCTCCCAATTCTACCCCCATGACATTTCTGTAATTTATTTTTTTCTTTTTCTTTGTCTACCTCATATAACAATTACTACATCACCTCAGTCCACCTCACCCTTCTTCTCCGGCGAAAGGTTGTCGGTCGGAATAAAAAATTCTGGTCGGCCACCTTTAACAAAAAAAGAAAATTTTCTTACTCTTCTTCTTCTTTCTCTCTCTTCCTCTTCTTCTTCTTTCTCTCTCTTCATCTTCTTCTTCTTTCTCTCTATTATCTTCTTCTTTACTCTCTCCCTATCTCTTATTTACCAGTCCGGCGAAGGGGAGGATCCCCTTCGCCGGACGTCTGGATCTGGAACTCCAGATTCTTCTGAATCTGGAGTTCCAGATTCGTCTGGATCTGGAGTTCTAGATCCAGACCGTGAGGGTTTGGAAACCAGACGTCCGGCGAAGGGGATCCTCCCCCTTTGCCGGACTGGTAAATAAGAGAGAGGGAGAGAGTAAAGAAGAAGAGAAGAGAGAGAAAGAAGAAGAAGATGAAGATAGAGAAAGAAGAAGTAGAGGAAGAAAGAGAAAGAAGAAGAAGAGGAAGAGAGAGAAAGAAAAAGAAGAATAAGACAAAGAGAGGAGAAGAAGAAGACAAAGAAAGAGATTTTCTATTTTTTTTGTTAAAGGCGGCCGACCGGAATTTTTTATTCCGGCCGGCAACCTTTCGCCGGAGAAGAAGGTTGAGGTGGAGAGGAGGTGGTGTGATGGAGGAGAGATAAGGTGAAGTGGATGATAAAGAAAGGGGTGATGTGGCTTTTTTTTGTTTTTATCTTTTTCAGAAATAATTCTATTTTGGCCTCCGAGGATAATTTCGTCAAAAATTTGGCCAAAACGAACTGCCGGACACTTATGGAGGCTAAAACGGCCAGTTGGTCACAAATCGGGTGTAAATAATGTTGTTGGATGGGCTATAGGCCCGGTTCTGTTAGTGTTTGAGTGGGCGGTTATCGAGCTTATCACATCTATGATGTATCAAGTGTCAAATGTAACGACATACGTAGATCGTAGTCGACTTCCAAAAAAAAAATAAGCACTTTTACTAATTTACTAATTCACATTGTCTTAAATTTAAACTATGGCCACATTTTAGTTAAGTCTCGTAATTCATACAATTTTGTACACACTTATTAGTTAACGGTCGTAATTTTATAAACGAAAAACTATGGATCACAGTAACCCTTAGAGAATTCAGGCGGGTGACTTCTGAAGAGAAAATATTTGGGCTGATCCAACTGAGGTATCCCTTAGGAATTGCAGTATGATTCTCTTTACATAACATCATGAGGTCGAGATTAGCACAACGTTAATCGACTAAATCAAAGATATTGATACTTTAAAATGCGACTAACGTTGTTAATTAGACTAATTTTGTTTATCATACATTTCAAAAAAGAGCCATAATAAAAAGTCTGAGGAATACAGAGGTACTCTACAGTTCTTCAAGCTCTAGCAGATAGGATCAAACTATTTTGGGAAGAGGATCTTCTCCAATTTGAGTCTGACTCGGTTGTTCCAGACTTCCAGCTAGAGATAAAATGGTAATTTCGAATTAGAACAGACAATAGGCTCTAAATTAGACTTATTTTATTACTAAGGTGCTGTTTGTTTTTTGTTTTTTTCAGATCTGAAATCTGAATTGGGTGCCAATTCAGATTTCAGATGTTTGTTTTTTTTAATTTGGTTGGATCTGAATTTTGGCTGAATTACTTAGATGTCTGAAATAACTGAAAAAACACCCATTAATTTCAGACTTCAAAACAAGTCTGAAAGAGAGACCCAACTTCTGAAAAAGTTCAAATGACCATTACGCCCCCATGAATTAAAAAAATCTCTCCTATTAAAAATATTTCACCACCTGCACCACCACCAGCATCACCGCCATAGCCACCACAACCACCACCACGCAACAGGCCACCACAACCACCACACAACAGGCCACCACCACCGGCACCACCACCAGCATCACCACCATAGCCACCACAACCACCACCACGCAACAGGCCACCACAACCACAACACAACAGGCCACCACCACCGCCAACACACAACAAGAAAACCACCGCAACAACACAATCACCACAACCACAACCACCACCACCACCACCAAGAAACAACATCTCGTTCATGCGTTTCCTCAAACAAGTGAACAGCATCAAGAATGGACTCAGAAGAACAATAACAATGAAGAAGATTGTTAGTTATAAACAAATCTGATCCAAACCCAGATTTTAAAACACAAGCATGTATCATGTTCCCCGTCTGTAAAGATCGAGAAGGGATCGTATTCCTTAAGATTGAGATGATAAACCACGAATCCATGATCTGGGTAGGATTTAATTGGGATCCATAAATGAAGAATCAAAAGGGTTTTTTGAAAGTATTACATATAAGGGTTAGAGAGAGAGAGATTGCCGATCTGGTCACCATGATTAACCTTCAGCAGAACTTTTCCATCTTCCATGTGAGAGAGACGGTTGAGAGAGAGTAAATGAGGAAGGGAAACAGATAAAGAGGGATCTAGGGTTTCTTTCATTTATTGAGATTGAAAATAGAATTTAGTTTTTCTTGTTAAAATAATATTAATTAAGGGTAAAAATGTCAACATCTGAATTCAGACTTAATGATTCAGATTGGAAAAAACAAACATCTGACTTGTAAAATAATTTATCTAATTCAGATTCAGCCATTTCAGTTCAGCCAATTCAGATTCAGCCAATTCAGATTCAGACATATAAAAAAAAAACAGCACCTAACTTAAATAACCTCAAAATCGATCTGAACCAAACAGTCAGAACAGTCAAATGCTGGAATTAGATTAAAAAAGAAAAAGAAAATTTACAAAATCTGACTTGAGTCATTTGAAATCTGTAATTATAAGAACAAAGAAAAAATACCTAAGTTATATAATCCAACCTACAAATAAAGACAATGGGAATTGGATCTCTTTAAGTTCAATTCTAGTTCTCAAGTCATGAGCAACAGTGCCCGAAGTTTTCTTCGTAACAACACGATCCTATCCACAGTGGCGTGGTTTCATGCCTCTTTCCACATAACTTAACCATAGCACAAATAAAGTCGCATCTTTTGAGCTAGTCAAATTCAAAAGGTTATTGTTTCGGTTCTTCATACGTATAAAGGCTCAAACTCAAAGGATATTAGTCGCCTTAAAATGCATTTCACCTCATATGTGTTATATAAGTATATAACACATGAAACGAATATCCCCAAGGAACAATGTGCACCCAGGGGTGGCCCTGAGCCAAAGCGAACAAAGCGTCGCTTCGGGCCACCGACTTTTAGGGGCCACCAAAGACATTAATTTCTTTAAGAAATATACAAGGAGTCTAACTCTCTAAGAAAATTATAAGGGCCCCATTTAACAAATGTTAAGTAAAAAGGGCCACCAAATTTGATGATCTTTAAATGAATGGTGGGCCCAACAGTTTGTTTGACATGAAAAAAAAATATTTTTTGAAATTTGAATATCCAAATCATGAAATCCTAATATCATTTTCTTTCTTCAAGCCAAAGTGTCAAACGGGACCCGAGAACACCCTCTTCTTCTCCACTACGGGATGAGAGATCCATTGTCATCTACTCATCTCACCTAGTCACCATCCCTTCTTGGATTCTTCAAAGTCATTGAGTTATTGCCTTATTTAAGATAAAACAAACAGGAAATTGGGCTAGAGACCCAATTTTTTGTTTTTTTTTGTCAAAAAGACAAGTTATCTTTTTTTCCTTCTAGGCACCATGAAAAGTTTGGAAATAGGCTTGAAGGACAATTCTAAAAATCCCTTAATTTTGTATACCTGAATTGACCTTTGTATAAAGGAAAATTTTAGAAACACCCTCAGATTTTCCAAAAACCCTCACATTTTATATAATCTTACTTCTTAGTTACTTATTTTGTTAGGGTTTGATTTTGCGAAGCTTTGCAAACTAGTTTGCAAACTGATTTGCAAACTGGTTTGCACTACTTTGCAAATTGGTTTGCAATCTGGTTTGCCTTGCAGAGCTTTGCAAACTGATTTGCAAACTGGTTTGCAAACTGGTTTGCACTAGTTTGCAATCTGGTTTGCCTTGCAAACTAGTTTGCACTGCTTTGCAAATTGGTTTGCAAACTAGTTTGCAATAAGGTCAGTTTTGTCTTTTCCCTATATTAGATAATTTACAAAAATGCCACAGGGAGCTGAAGCCCATAAAAAATTGTCCAATCCTTTTTAACCAAAGGCCAAAGTTTTTAGGGAGTTTTGGCCAAATTTCCCTAAAACAAATCTTATTTTCCACTATTTATTTACTTTTTCTCTCTTCTTCCTATTATATATAAATATATGATCTTTATATGTTGTAGAGTTTATTAAATTCATCTAAATCTAAATTTCTATTTATTTACTCTCTCTCTTTCCTGTTATATATAATAACAAAATTGACAATATCTAGATGGTGTAGGATTTATTAAGTTAATGAAAAACTATTGATGAAACCCTAATCTTTAATCCTAATTACTAGAAGCTTTAGAAGAATTGGTGGAGACAAGTGATGATTCAAAAATAACTCATTTGCCGAAAATATATTAGAACAAGACTTTGAAAATTTTGAATTCCTTTTGAGCATGGTTATTTGGCATAATATATTGTTTGCAGTAAACTCTGTTTGTAAAGCACTTCAAACTGAAGATATTAATATTGATCTTGCATTAGAGAAATTGAACGAGCTCATTCGTTATCTTGAAGATTGTAGAGAAGTGGGATTTGAAGAAGGCACGATTGAAGCTAAAGAGATTTCCATTAAGATGGGAGTTGAAGCAACATTTCGGAAAAAACGTATTATTCGAAGAAAGAAACAGTTTGACGAGAATATTTGTGAAGATCCATCAATGTCGTCTGCAGAAGCATTTAGTTTATTATTTCATATACATATTAAATTATGCTCTTTGTTCACTTAATAGCAGATTCGAGCAATTTCAGAAGTACAAAGAAATATTTGGTTTTCTGTTTGAGTTAAAAAAGTTAAACTCCCAAGATGATGGCGATTTGAGAGATTCATGTGTTCGCTTTGAAACCTTTTTCAAGCATAATGAGTCATATGCCATAGACAGACTAGACTTATTTTCTGAACTGAAAATGTTGAAGCGTCTTTTACTAAATGAGATCAAAAGACCAATTGAAGTGCTAGATTTTTTGAAAAATAAGAAAGGTTGTTACCCGAACACATAGGTTTCTTATAGGATTATGTTGACTATACCAGTTACCGATGCCTCTGCACGAAGAAGTTTTTCTAAGTTGAAGTTGATTAAGTCTTATATTCGATCTACTATGTCGCAAGGAAGGTTAAACGGGTTAACTATATTATCTATTGAGAAGGATATGTCTGACAGTCTTGATTGTTAGACGATTATTAGTGACTTTGCATCGAAAAATTTCAAAAGAACAAAATTTCAGTGATTGTAATCATCAAAAAAACTATTTTGTTTATAAATATGATGAAAATATTTTGCAGTACTTACGGTTTTCATGTAATACATTTTACAATTTGATAGAAAGGGCCACATTTTCAGACTTCGCTTCGGGCCACCAAAAAGTCAGGGTCGGCCCTGTGTGCACCCATTCTTGCTATAGGTGCTCCCCCACAAGGCTTCGGGGCTGGGGCCTGTGGAACTTCCCTTAAAGTTTTCCTGATGTAGAGAAATTTAGGGATTCTATGATCGTAGAACTCCCACGTCTCTTACTCTAAGTCAAAGGCCCCCAATCACCATTGGAGAGTTTTAAAAGCATTCTCCAGATGTTTTAAAGGCACCCCTCTTCTTCACATGCTATTGGGAGAGGCGCCTTCCATTCATCGGGGCACGCTTCACAGGGCAGAGCATGATAGATCCAACCAAAGTAGGCACCAAACTCTATGAGCATTCAAATTCCTAAATTAGGAAATGTATGCCTTACGATTTTTGTTATTCACATCGCAATAACACTTAAACAAAGAGAAATTTTTGTGGTATGCATAACAAAATTCATTGTGCAAATAAAATTTCTCAAAGTCAAAGGTATAAAGGTTCTTGATCAGGCATATGTCCCAGGACAGTGAATTTCGCAGGGACGGGAGATTGTCTATCCCCCTATTGGTTTCGATTTTCTTTAAGAGGAAAAAAAAATTGAAATTAATTGAGGAGATGAATGAGATTTATCGAGAGAGGAGTGGAAAGGTTGATAAAAGATTAGCGTGAGCCACACAAAGTCATAAAAGGAGTTCATAGCAATTAGGAGAATAGCTTCAAAAAACTCAACTTTTCTAAGCAACAATTACCAACTAAAGGAAATACAGTCTGAAAATCATGGGAATTTCATGTTCAAAGCTCTTTCTCCAAATTTAGGGTTCCTTCTCTTTCGCTAGATTCTTCTGGCCTTGTTAAGATGTACAACAATGATAATTTAGCAAGTAAAATGGTTCATGGGGAGGCCTTTTAACAAAATTGGGGAGGCCTTATAAAACTTCCCATAATTATATACACCAATTTTCATATTGGCCTTAATAAATAGAAGAACGAAAATTGGAAAAAAAAAAATAACGGTATCCGTTCTAACACGCTTACAGATGCATACATTAATGTCCATTCAATCATTATTCAATGTTTGCCAAAAAGATAGAGCCCCTTAGACTATAAATATTCTCTAAAACCCCATGGATTCATTGACATGAGATAAAAACATATCAAAAGTACCATTTTTAAGGCACAAGTTACTCAAAAACATGTAAAGGAAACAATAAAAGTAATACTCGAGATCGATGTCCAACTCATTCTAGTAAAAGAACATGCTCTAGTATTAATATAACTTCTAGGTCATTTTATTATTACTTCTGGTTTCTACAAAAATTCATAACTAATCAAAAAATTTACAGGTAATGTCTGACGCATGACATATGTTAATATTATCAACAAATCGTAAAACTCTTTGTTTTGTAAGCGGGTAAAATTGAAGTAGTTGACTAATTGCTTACTAGTTGTTGTTTATTATTACTCAATAATGTTAGTAAGTTACTATGAGATAGCTAAAAATGTGTAATTGCATAGAAACTAAGAGCTTTTGGAACTGAAATAACCCCACCAAAGAAGAAATAATGCACGGAAAGCCCAAAATTTGGATCCAAATAAGGAAAAAATCACCCACAAAAATTAATGTAAAAAAACTCACTTTTAACACTTTCTAAATGGTTGACAACATAGATAATAATGTTGTTAACAAGACAGTCTTATTTTTTCATAATCCTCATTTTACCCTTCTATGTTGACAACATATATAAATATTTTGTTATAAAGTGTTAGACAATATATACAATAATGTCACGACTTTTTACAAAATGTTGATTGTGAGGGAAGAAATCGCGGGTCAAGAAGTCAGCTGGACCGGGTCGTTGACCGGACGTCGAACCTCCACCTGTTAATATTTTTGCGGACACCGACGACGTTTTTGGGCTCAACCTGTGACAAAAGAGACAAGAATACACGTGATCGTAAATCCCTTGAGACACCGGGATGGTGTCGGTCGTTGATTGGATAATGGTCGGAGTTTAGGCACGACTCGTAGAGTGGTCGGAGCTCGTTCTCTACGGATTGACTGACTTGTTGGAGAAAGGGTTTGTCACAGTACTCCTCGTGGATGAGACAACTCTGTTAAGATAAAGTAGTTTGCTTACTCCGTCAGAAGAGAGAAAGACGGGTCGTCCTCCCTTTATGAGTGGTTGTCAGGATAGATAAAGATAGGTCGTCCTCCTTTGAATGTAGGTCGACCTCCTTTGATGAGTAGTCGTAGGAGAGATAAAGATAGGTCGTCTTCCTTTGAATGTAGGTCGACCTCCTTTTATGTGTGGTCGTCAGGAGGGAGAAATATGTGTCGACCTCCTTTTGATCAGTCGTATGTGGTGTTAGTAAATATATTTAACCTTACATGCTTAAACTAATCATGTTATAAGATGATTATGATGAAATCAAATAACATGAACAAGCATACTTACATAAACTCCAAAAGATTCATAGAGATGAAATAATCACGGAAGCGTACCTTGATCCATAGCTAAAAGATGGTTGGGTAGGGTTGATCTTCCACTTGGTTCTTCTTCTCCTTAGAATCTCTCTTGTGATGAAGGGATTTCACACTTAACCAAAAATGTTGAGATTAGGGAAGAAGCCCAAATGGGGACCATAACCCCTATTTATAGACTTTTATTTCTAATTTGGCCCCTCATCAAATTAGAAATTACTTAATGGTCTCTACACGTTTATTCCATGACACTTTGATACCTACTGATCAAGTCAATCCATATTAGACCACTTTACGACTTGACAATTTACTGAGATAGCCATACACATGTCTATACATATGTGAGCCCACATATATTGGAATTTCTTCCAACAATCTCCCACTTGGGCCACAAATGCTATCTAGAAATGTGTACATCCTTATGAGCTCAAAATGTGCTATCAAATATTAGGTATCCCAAACAATCTGGTCCATCAGTTGTGCTAGTATGGGATTAAAGGGACTTTCGTAACATTCAATCGTCACTAAATCCATCAGTAGTCACACATACCAACATAACCAAATGACATAGATCAATCATGGACTCATAGCATGGAAATTACATGCAATGTGATCTTACCATGTCTATTTCCAACTGGTCCTACCGAAACTTTATTGAGATCGACCTTAACATAATATCACAGAGTGTAAAATAACTGAATACCTTATTTCTGCAGAAAATATCCAAAACATAGAGCAATGTCTAAATGACACCAAACTATATGTCTACAAACTCCCACTAAACCTTATTACCATATAGTGATATAACACCAATGAGAACAATGTTCTCATTAAACACCTTCGGTGTCAATCCCTCAGTTAGCGGATCCGCAATAATGGAGTTTGTCTTAATATGCTCTATAAGAAACCCACTCTATGTTCTTTTATTCACAACCAAGAACTTTATATTTTAGTTCTCATTGTTGTTAAACAGATGCAAAATAATTGTCACAATATGACTTTGATGGTATTTTAATACCCTTAGAATGCCATTTTTAGTGACAAAATACTTCAATCCTAATCCAAAATTGGATGTCTTAAAACTGCTACAAGTTCTATTACATGACCTAAAAGAAGCTATGAGTGTTTAATTAACACTCTTCCTAACATAGCTCTTTCAGTAAATAGACGAATGTAGCCTTATACTGATTTTGTAATTATTTGCATCCACTATAGTCGGAATCAAATGCTTTATGATCTCCCAGAGGATCCGACTTCTTGTATGTGAGCATATAATCTTTATTTCTCTGTTAGTATCTGAAAACCCTTTTGGCTGCTTTCCAGTGATCCATTCCAGGATTACTTACATATTTGCCAAACATAACGACAATGAATGCTATATCTGAACGTGTACAAACTTGAGCATACATCAGATTCCCAACTGCTGAAGCATAAGGAATCTGTTGCATTTCTTTAATTTCCAGATTGGTTTGAGGGCACTGGTTTAGACTAAATTTGTCTCCTTTAGCGACTGGGGGATCTCCTGGTTTCGACATATAAAACCAGGAATACCAAGTTACTCCCACTGAACTTCTGATACACACAATTCTCAATAATATTTGTCTCAAAACCAAATGAGACTACAACTTGTTGAAATTTGTAGTACCACTGACGGGAAGCCAGCTTGAGCCCATAGATGGATTTCTTTAATTTGCAAACCATATATATTATTTTATCAATGTCTCCATTGAGAAAAGCCGTTTTGACATCCATCTGATGTAGCTCAAGATCAAAATGTGCAACAAGTGCCATAATTATTCTGAAAGAGTCTTTCGAGGAAACCGGAGAGAAAGTCTCTTTATAATATACGCCTTCCTTTTGAGTGAAGCCTTTAGCCACAAGACGAGCCTTATATCTCTCCACATTACCTTTCGAATCCCTTTTGGTTTTAAAAATCCATTTGCAACCAATGGGCTTCTTACCTTCAGGTAATGGGACAAGATCCCAAACTTGATTGTCTTGCATTGATTTGTATTCTTCACTCATGGCGTTGATCCATTTTTCAGAGTTAGAATCCTGCATGGCTTGACGAAAGCTGATTGGATCATCTTCTGTCAATCCACCAGTGTCCTCATGTTCTTAGAGATATACTACGTAATCATCCGAAATAACACCTCTCCTCTCTCTGTTGGATCTCCTTAATGGCACTTCCTCTTGAGGTTGTTGAGTTTGTTCTTCAAGAACAACTTTCTGAACTGGAGTGGGGAGTTGTTCAACATTGTCTTCTAAGGGTTCCAAATCTCCTTCTTCGACAATCGTACGCATTAAGATTGGTACATTGTCAGAAGTAGTAGTAGGGATCACAACCGATTCCTCCTCAAAGACAATATCTCTAACCTTATTTCTCCCCCCAAACTCAACATCCTCAAAAAATACTGCAGTTCCCGTCTCAAAAATAGACTTTCTTGTGGGATCATAAAATTTGTAGCCCCTAGATTGCTCTGAGTATCCAATAAAGTAGCTGCTTATTGTTTTGGAGTCCAAATTCTTTTCGTTCGGCCTATAAAGCCTTGCCTCAGATGGACATCCCCAAATATGTAGATGCTTTAGACTTGGCTTTAGCAACTGCTTTAGATGGTACTCTATTAAGGATTTAAGCTGTTGTCTTTAAGGATGTATAGCTTATCATAAGCACTTAGGGAACTAGTACCACACTTATTTGAATTTAAAGAAAGACTAAACTGATTGTTTCCAAATGAACAATGATAACCAAATTTGTCCAAAACAGAAACTGAAACCAAAGTTCGTCTGAATGACGGTAAAACAAAAGTGTCTTTCAAATCCAAATAAAAACCAGTTCCTAATAATATCCTGAAATGACCCGTTGCCTCGACCTCTACCGCCTGCCTGTCTCCCACATAGATGTATCTTTCACCATCAATTGGCTTTCGATAGCTCAGACAACCCCTTCTTGGCACGCCAAGTAGCATACTCGGTACATTCTTTCTTCATATGCCCAGGTTTTCCACAAAAGAAACAACCATTTTCTTCCTTAGGTTTCTTTTGTTCTGGACCCTTAGCAGCTTCATTATCCTTATTCCTTTTCTTGCCCTTCCCTTTTGAGGTACTGGCCAAATGAGCACTTTCAGAGTTCTCATGCTTCACTCTTTCCTCTTCTTGCACACAGTTTGAAATGAGCTCATTAAGAGTCCACTTCTCCTACTGACAGTTGTAACTGACCTTAAATTGACCAAATTGTGCAGGAAGAGAATTCATTACCAAATGCACGAGTAAGTCCTCAGACAGCTCGAGCTTCAGTGCCTTAAGTTTGGAAGCAATATGTTTCCCTTGCCTTTATACCTCATAGAAGTCAGGTTCGCCAAAAGCGTTCCTGTTTCTGCCTTATCGTTCTTTTCATACCTTTTTTCGATTTCGGCAAGGAAATAAATGGCCTTAGTTACCTCAACAGAGATTTCGCCTCGAAAAGCTTCTGGAATGCCGCGCTTAATGATCATGAGACTCATGCGATTGGAGCGATCCACCTCTCATAGTGTCTCCTTTCATTAGGAGAACTATCATCCGTAAGAGGGGCAGGTTGCTCCACCCTAAGTGCAAGATCCAGATCCATGCAACCCAGAACGATCAGAACGCTCTCTTTCCAGTCCTTAAAGTTGTTCCCATTGAGAATGGGAATGTTGTTAGCATTCATTGGTATATTTGCAGTAACTACACAGAGAATAGACATAATAAATTTACATGTTCACATCATAACTAAAGTGAGATTTAAAATTTAAACAATAACTAGATACATAGCAGAATACCGAGCACAACATTAGCATCAAGTCTTTGGACAGTAATACTAATTTGTAAGTGGTATCTCTGTTGCAGTAATCAAACATAGACGATAAATCCTGTCAAACAATAAGTCTATCTTTGGACCGACTCATTATTCACATGGACACTTTACAATCATCTCACATTTATCACCGCATGTGTATATGTAGTTCGGCCAAATATTAAACTACCTTTGGGTCGACTTAATACCCGCATGAATTTACATACACACGACCTACTCCAACATTGTCATTGAACTAATCTACATAAAAGAGGTCACTTTGGCGACATTTTACTTCAATTAGTTCTATCGAATGTCGGATATTGTTTGAGGGATGTATCAGTTATTAGTTATTTAAATTTTACAAAATAAATGTTCAAAAACAACTTTTAATTTGGTCTGTAATTGACCCAGTCAGATCGGTCTGACTCAGACCGATCTAACACACTGACATGACACCTGACTCGGCCCGAGTCAGATCTGTCTGACTCGGTCCGAGTCAGATCTGTCTGACTCAGTCCGTTTATCCCCACTTTAAAGTGGGGCAGTAACTCATCCCACTTTAAAGTGGGGGTGCCGTTTAATTCCCCACTTTAAAGTGGGGAATTAAACCACCCTGTTTCCTTTTTTTTTATGATTAAAAAAAAAAAAACAGGAACATCACCCAAAAAAGTTTTACCTATTATATATATGGCTGACCAATGAAATTGTGCCATGAAATTAGGTGGTATATTTACTAGCCTAATGTCTATACACAATATCATTTAAGAGGATAAAGCTTCAATTTACTTGTGTACTAAGTATGAGCTTTAGGCTAGGATCAAACGTGTCATGGTGATTGATATCCATGCAAAGATGCCTATATATACCAATCTCTATTCACTGTTATGGGTATGAGAAACCATTAATCAAAGTTACTTTCTATTTCAAGCAGAGTTGTTAGTTCACTAAAGAGTTATTACTTGATTTTCATCTTTTCTTTTCATATTTCTTTTAACTCATAAAACGTTATCAGCACGACGCTTTGGTCGAAGAGAAGATTTCAGTCAACTCAAGAACACTATCAAACTTTACAGGTAATTCGAAGTTTTTTTAAGTTCAATATGTCGACTCTAACGAGTGTTGATTTTACAGCCCTCGACCTTTCGGGAAAAAAACTATATTACTTGGAAGCTTGAAATCGAAGCACATCTAGAAGCCAAACAACTAGAGAAGACAATTTGTGAGGGAAATAATGAACCGCTTTACAGACGATCAGCGGCCCTCATTGTAATCCGCCA
>BEHA01050362.1:271487-286231 GCA_002897215.1 Eschscholzia californica subsp. californica | reverse complement strand
CGTCCCATCCTTTCAGTTTCAAATCTAGTTCGAGATAATTCTAGTCATGAGTCTTTTGTTTTATGGCATTGCCGTCTTGGCCACCCATCTTTTTCACGTTTTCAATATTTTAATTCTAGACTTCCATGTTTCAATTTTAATTTTTTATCAAATAAAGTACCGTGCGAATTATGTCCTCTTTCCAAACAAAGTCGCTTACCTTTTCCAAATAGTACTTCTTCTTCTTCACATATTTTTGACATAGTACATATGGATTTATGGGGTCCCTTTCCGGTTCCCTCCACCTCCGGGTGTCGTTATTTTTTTACCCTTGTTGACGACTTTTCACGTTGCACTTGGATATTTCTCATGAGTTCCAAATCGGACTCCAATACGTTAATTATGAATTTTTCTAATTACGTAAACACACAATTTAATTGCAAAATTAAGACAATTCGATCGGATAACGGTTCCGAATTTATGAATAATTCTTTACAACATTGGTTTCTTGAAAAAGGAATTTCCCACCAACGTAGTTGTACCTATACACCTCAACAAAACGGAGTTGTTGAGCGCAAACATCGTCACATTCTTGAAGTGGCACGTTCTTTACGTCTTCAAGCTCACCTCCCTCTTTCCTTTTGGGGAGAATGCGTTCTAACCGCCGTCTATCTCATTAACAAGTTACCTACACCTATTCTTGATGGAAAATCACCTCATGAAGTCCTCATGGGTTCTCCTCCGAATCTTTCCCACTTACGTGTATTCGGTTGTCTTTGTCATGCCCGAATCCCTTTGGTCAAAACCAAGATGGACGCCCGTTCTTCCGCCGGCATCTTCCTTGGTTATCCTAATGGACAAAAGGGTTATCGAATTTATGATATCTCAACACGACGTATATATATTTCGCGTGATGTGACCTTTTTTGAAAATCGTTTCCCGATGGCATCCGAACCAACGGTCAAACCCTCTAGCTCGCGTCCGACACCCTTCATCTCCATTGACGACGACGACACGTTCATGTTTCCGACAACCGATAAATCTCAAACTATATCACCGCAGGACAGCAGCAGATTCACCGATGAAACTGCTGTTGCTATTCCCGCGAGTCTGGATTCGGGACAGGGGGTGCCTTCAGACACCTCCTGTGACCCGACTACAGGCCCTGTTCACACAGGCCCGTCGTCCCCTCCAGGAGTGCCTTCAGCAGACCGTGATGAGGACCTCGTTTCTGGTGTGCCTCCAGAACAGTCTGCTTCACCGACGAGCAATGATTCCTCGTTGCCGAACCCCTCATCCGACGACAAGAGCTCCGACTCCGTCGTTGCCGACTCTGGCCGACCGGTCCGGTCCCGCCGTCCACCTAGTCACCTTGATGATTATGTGTGTTCCAATACAAGCACTATAAAATATCCTCTTGAAAACTAGTTTTCCATAAATTCGTTTTCTAATTCTCATCAACAATTTCTCTCTTCGGTATTATCAACTACCGAACCAACCTCTTTTACTCAAGCAATGAAGTCCCCTCATTGGAAAGAGGCCATGGCCAAGGAAATCTCAGCCTTGGAAGAAAATAAAACCTGGTCCATCACTGGTTTACCACCCGGTAAAAAGCCCATCGGTTGTAAATGGGTGTATAAAATTAAATTCAAATCTGATGGTTCCATAGAACGATATAAAGCCCGCTTAGTAGCCAAAGGCTACACCCAAATCGAGGGGTTGGATTATAATGACACTTTTGCTCCAGTTGCTAAGTTAGTAACCGTTCGTGTTCTTCTTTCAATTGATGCCATTAAAGGTTGGAATCTCCATCAATTGGATGTCAATAACGCTTTTCTTCAAGGCGACCTCGATGAAGAGGTTTACATGAAATTGCCCCCCGGTTTTTCGTCTCAGGGGGAGTCTAAAGTATGCCGTCTCCATAAATCCCTTTATGGTCTCAAACAGGCCTCCCGACAATGGTTTTCAAAGTTTTCGTCCGTTCTCATCGAACGTGGTTTTTCTCAGTCTAAAAGTGACTATTCTCTTTTCACCTTTAGCTCTCACTCCACTCAAATTTATGTCCTTGTCTATGTCGACGACATAATTATCACGGGAAATAATGATCATGCTATCTCCCAGTTAAAAATATTCCTAAATAAAGCTTTTTCACTAAAAGATCTGGGCCGTCTACAGTACTTCCTTGGTATCGAAGTATCTCGCTCATCACAAGGTATTTTTCTATGTCAAAGGAAATATGCTCTTGATATTTTGAAAGATTCTGGACTCACCGCTGCACGTCCTTCTGAGTTTCCCATGGAACAAAAACTCCGTCTCAGTCCCACCGACGGTACACCTTTACCAGATCCGTCAGTTTACCGTCGTCTCATAGGAAGATTACTTTACCTAACAGTTACACGGTCGGACATCACCTTTGCTGTAAACAACCTCAGCCAATTCATGCAAACACCTAGCCAAGTACACTTAGACGCAGCTCACCGCGTTCTACGATACTTGAAGGGTACCCTTGATAAAGGAGTTTTCTTATCCGCAGACAGCTCTCTCCATATCACAGGATACTGTGATTCAGACTGGGCTGGCTGCCCTTCCACCCGTAGATCCACCACTGGATACTTCACAATGTTGGGATCCAGCCCTCTCTCCTGGAAATCAAAAAAGCAACCCACAGTTGCCAAATCTTCGGCAGAAGCAGAATATCGAGCTTTAGCCATCCTCACATGCGAATTACAATGGCTCAAGTATTTATTACTTGATTTTGGAATCAACCACTCTGACCCGATGACAGTTTACTGTGACAATCGGGCCGCTCTTCATATTGCTGATAACCCCGTCTTCCACGAACGTACAAAACACATTGAGATAGATTGCCACATCGTTCGTGAAAAGATTAAAGACAACGTCATTGCCACACGCTTCACCAGTACAGAAAATCAGTTAGCGGATATCTTCACAAAGCCACTTGGGGCAGAACCGTTTAAGAACATAATTGGCAAGTTAGGCGTTACTTCCATTCCCGCTCTAACTTGAGGGGGAGTGTTGGAAGGTCCACTCCACTCGACCAAACCGAGTGGACTTGGTCCAAAGAGGAATCCTACTACAACTAGGATTCCTTAGATATTAGGATTAGTTTAGTTTAGATATTTTATTATTTTCAAACTCTATCATGTAAACCTATATAAGGAGATCATACACAATGTAATATACAAGTTGTAGTGTAATAAAGCAAGGTATTTACCTATCCCTCTCTCTCTCACACACGATCAACTAGCTCACCATCTTCATCACTCGATTTCACCCGAGTTCATCAACAACAATCATCCTCGGTTATAACCGAGAGCACCATTCTTCTCTCTCGGTTATACCCGAACACAATCATCATCACTCTCGGCTTCAACCGAGAGTTGTCATACACCTCTCGGTTATAGCCGAGACTGACTTCCTCTCTTCCTCTCACTCGGTCATCAACCGAGATAAACATCTCCTTCGTCTCCACTCGATCATACTCGAGTGTGTCCGTCTTTCAAAGGTTTAACCTTTTCACAATTTGGTTCATTTGAATCGAAGTTTATCGTAAATTTTTCAGACAGGTGGTCTTAATGTAGGAATATTTTTTTTCAAAAGATTGTGTATTTTTGGTGACTCTTAAATTTGTATCTTCTTCTAAAAAATGTAGTTGAACACTATTTTTCGTCCCTCTTCTTCATTTGATTGTTCCTGTGATTGTCTCCCTCTAAATGTCATCAATCTAGCATATCTTAACTTACTTGAAAAAAAAGACTATTACTCTGAAATGAACACTCCATTGCATGAATACGAAAGCAAAATAGGGCCCAACTTTTGGAAAAAAAAACATATTCTCCACTAAAGAAGCTCCAAAGGCCTCAAGTGGTTTATATACCCTTTGGCCTACAAAATAAAATTCAAAATTTCGAAAAGCTATGATGGGTCCATACTTGACATAAGTGAAGACCAAGATAAACAAATTTGGGAGGTATGAATTTGTTCAATAAATAATAATTAAGGCAAAAAAGATTAATCATAAAAACCAATTATTGTTTAAATAATTGGTTCATTATTAAAGAGATCATCATTATTATGTTTGAAAATAATATTATCCTTTCTGTGAATAAGAAGATTTGGATGGCAGACCAAAAGAAGAATTTTACCCTATTAACAATATATGGTTATTTTAATATCAACTAGTGAATTAGGATATGAGAATAATGAGATATGATTCTTTTTCATAAACTTTAAGATAGAGAAGTTCATAAAGTATTAAAAATAAAATTAAAGCAAAAGAAGGTGAAATTGTTAATGGACATCATAACTTGGAATATTTCCTTCTCTCTAACCTCTTGGACAAAGGGATGGACACTAGAAAGCATACTAGTTTATACCTTCTTTTTTCTTTGATCCCCTCTTGCAAAGAATTCTTCACTACTATTACAATTCGTTATACGAAATTTAGTTTTAAACAACTAGTAGTTATGACTAACATTTTTTGTTACAATCACAATCGTTTTTACCTATAAATATCTGCTAAGGAAAAATGGCATGTCATTACAACTACAGTTTTAATTTTTTTTTCTTGATTGCTGAAATAGATTTCCACAGTTTAAGTTCAACTAAAAATGAGAAAATTGTCGAGGATTGATTTGAAATTGCTATATCAAAATTAAAGCAACCACTTTGGTGCACTACATTGTATTATTCATCAAAGAAAATAAAAGAACATTTTGACAGAAGAATAATCATCATAAGGAAATTTTGTTGCAACTTGAAGTACCATTTATCCAAATTGGGCAGATTCCATCTTCCATCATCTTGATTTATGCTACATGCAACAATATTTTGAAAAGGTTAATTTTTTTTGTCTAAGAAGAAATGATTAAGCACATTTGAAATAACAAAAAAAAGAGTAGAAAACAAATGTAAAAGATATACCCATTTTAGAAGAAATTTTGATGTTTTTTTTGGGTTTTATGGAGATATATACCCATGTAAAACTAGTGTTCAAAAGAAATATACTAGATTAACATTAGGTTTTCAACAACAACAAAAAATTATAACACTCAAATGTTTTCCCTAATTTAAATCTAAGGAGTCATAAATAAAAGAAATAAACAGGCTAAAATCTTACTTGGTTGAGTCAGGCCTTAAATTAGATTTTATGTTTAAAATGAGAAAAAACATACGCTATGTAAAAATGAATTGGTGTATTTGAGAACGTACCAAGAGCTTTGCGTAGAAAGGAGAGGAGAACGACGACCAGAGCGAATCCTGCTAAGACACCGACAATTATGGCGACTGTTTTCCCCACTTGGTCCTCACTGGATGAGTCTACGGGTGCGAAATAGTATTATTTAATGATAATCAGGAAAGTAAATCACTTTGCTCCCATTACTTTCTAATAGATGATGAAGTTTTACAAATTGTATGATCTTTTCAGTGAGCATAATCTCCATAATAAGAATAATATTGTCATGATAGCAAGCCCTCTCTTCGTAATTCACATTTTTTTTTTGAACTAAGTCTTTGCAATAGCTTGTACATATTCATAATCAATTAGGGCATGATAAACTAACTTGAAGCTTAGGGAGTATAAGAGATTGGTGAAGTTTTGAAGCCAAAGAGTGAAATGAGAGTCAAACTTCAAATTTACTTATCTTTCATGTTTAATGATAGTTGAAAAGTTTGTGAACAAAAGGAATGAATAGCAGAAAGTTATAAAACTAAAATTAAGGAGTTATTTTAAAATTTTTACCATGGTAACTAGTCAAAAACAAAATAAATGATGACTAAAGATTCAAACAATCCCAACTCAAAACACAAAGAAATAAAGGGTAAAGAGAAAACTAAAAAAAAAGATTAAAATGACAGAAAGAAACTACTTTATTTTGTAAAAGAAAACTAGATTTGACTATGGCCTTAAAAAAGTTCATTAGTGGTTTGGTTCCGTATTGGGATAATAACCCTTACCAAGTTTTCCACATTATTATAAGCTTTTTTGCTTTATTCTTTTTAGAAGTTAGGAGATGTCTAGGTTTTCCACATTAATCTTTGTTATTGCCTGCTCAGACCCACTTGAAAATTTATCAAAACAAACTAGTGAATGAAAAAAATCAAATCTTCGTAAATTAGCGAAAGAAATTCTAGACTTCGGTTATGTACATTAAGTTCGACGTTCATACCAATATGACAAAAATTACTCAAACATCAATGGAAATAAAGAATACTCCAGCTTAGTACAATGTAAGCTTAGTACAATATTAGTTATCTTTCCACCAAATCTCCAGCTTTCCCTAAATTTGTGTTTCTAAATGTTTTTGTATATGCTAGTGTGTTTAGGGTGCCAAAATGGTTCTATAATTTTGGTTCTTCAAAAGAACCAGAACAAGAAATGAAGTAAGAATACTTCCTGAAAATTAGAACAATTTAAACTTGTTAACAACTTTTTCTTCTCCTCTTACTATTAGATATCTCAAATAATTAGAACCAAAAACCATTTCATTTTAATAAAAGACTAAGATAATGTCTGTTTTTCCTTTAGGTGGGATTTGCAATCTGACACTGAGTCTAAGTTGACTGGTGTCAGATTTCATAATGTTTGTATTTGTCTGACTCGTAATGTCTGATTAGGAAAGATTTTGAATCTATTTGGTTGAGACGAGTCAGATTCGGATAATGAGAGGAAAAAAACAATTAAGCACGTTTAAAAACTAGAACTAAATCAGTAGAACTAGGTCAAAAAGACATGAACAAGGATTAAGAACCATACCATTTGTAGAATCATAATAACCAGAAGCCCAATAACGAGCATAACATTGTCCAAGATAAACATCAGCAGCTGAAGCTGACCCACAAGTATTCTTAAGCTTTCCTACAGCTTGAGCCAAACACATCGAACAATCGGAAGGACTTAAATCACCTAAACACTGAGCAAAACCTTCCACCAAACCTAAACTAGTAACACGAAAACTCGTTGAAGCTTCTAAATCAGCAAGAACATCGTCTCGTCTCTTAAAAAATTCAACATCATTAGTAGTACTTTTACTACACTTTTTATACAAAATCGTCGTATCAAGTTTACCCAAGAAATCATTATTTTGATATCTTATATAACAACCATCTAATTGTAATCCAGCTGAAAAAGAGTAAGGACAAACCAAATTTATTTGTCCAACTCCATTTTGAATACAACTAGTACAATCTGATAATTTTAGGTCACCTCTACACTGATATAAACCGTAAACGGCGGGAGAACCGGGATTAGATGAGTCGTTTCCGATGGCGAAACTATTATAGGATGCTTGAGAAGCTGAACCAACAATAGAAGATAATAAAGAGTTGAGGTTAGATTCATATTGTGAGTCTGGTTGGTATCTTTCTTGAGAACAACCTCCATATATGAACATGTAAGAATTTACATGGTGGGTATGGAGAGAAAAGAGAGAAAGTAAGAGAAAGAAGAGTGATGCAGAGAGTTTTAGAGAGATATTGAAGAAGAAGGTAGTTTTAGGAGAGAAGTGTGTTTGAAGCTCCATAAACATGAAAAAACTTTGATTGGTTTTGTTTTTCTTGGTTTAGGGATTTTGTCTTAGCTTTGTTTTGTTTTGCTATGTTCTTTGGAGGATTGGAATTGGAGAGGGTTTGGGGTATCACTTTCTTGTTTAGCCTTTTGCTTTAAAGAAAAGTGCTTTTATTTTAACAGTCTTTAGCTTAGTCAATTAGTGATCATAGAGAGTACTATTTGAGGCTGAGTCAAGTCTGGTTGGTCAAATGAGCTCAAAATTAAAATTCAATGGATTTATGCACCAATATGACCATATATATGGGTGAGCAATCATCACCATGTACTTGATTTACCATTGATGATAGAAGCAATGAGGATTAAATACATTAATGGGGACTTGATGAATTTTTAGTCTTCCTTGATTGGAAGAAAATGTGGGTTGAGATTTAAGGGTAAGATATGAAAGAAAGGTGTGGATAAGAAGCTATATTGGGGTGTCGATGAGATATTATTATATAGGCGCCCGATTCTTGTCAATAACGCCTTTCCTCTAATGACACCCCTTAGTCTTTAGGTAGCGGCTAAAAACACCCCCTTCAAAAACCTAGCATTCCCACCCCTAAATGTCCAAGGGTTTGAATGTTTATGGTTCACAAAATTAGTTCAGATGTACCGACTTTAAAATGGCACGAAACACTTTCCTTTTTTCTTCCTTCAGTTCTTTATCGCTTAAATACTAAAATCACAAACCTTCTTCCTTTCACTATGTTAGAACTTTTGTGGAATAATAACTTTTTAGTACTCTAGGAATATGTCAAGGCAAATGAACCAAGTCAACCAGAATGTGAGTGTGGCAGGTAATAGTGAGTGTATATAAAATTTCCCCTTTTCTAATTTCACAAATTAGGATGGGTTATTTCAAGTAGACATTGGACTTAAAGTGTATATAAAATTTCCCCTTTCCTATATCACAAAACTTCTATACTGTGGAGTCATCTTCAACTCTTATACTACTCAACTTCTATTTAACTAGTGACAAGGGTGCCAGATATTGAAGGCCTTATATTTATTAATCGAATTAAACACTATATTATATATATATATATTAAGTTGGAGATTGTTATCACAATTGTCGTGCAGTGAACGTACTTACTGTTCTTTTATTTAATAGGAACTTGTTTATTCTTCTAAGTGTAAGCTTTTACATCTCTACCATTCCGTATTTCATTTAAACGACTCTAATGATATAAGTCTCTATCATGCCACAAATTTTCATGTCCCCACATTTTCTTTCAATGGTGGAATTGGTCGTATACGTTGGAATTCTATTTTTGAATAGTTATGCTAATAATAACAACTTTGAAAACCTCTACCGATGACTACAGGGTATTTCGCCCTGTTTTCCTACTTCAGTTTTTAGGCTAGTTAGATTTGGACACAACTTATAAAATTAAATAGAAAAAATCATTATACAAAATGTAGAATAGGCGCAAGTGAGAGGAGCCCATAGTTGACAATGAAAAGTAAGGCATGCCAATATGCCATGATTACCATAAGATTTCATTTATCCTAAATCTTGATTAAGATAAGCAACCTCCATGGGCCCTTTCATGGAGAAAAAGAGGAGAGGAAGATGAAGAAAAGAATGAAGGAACCATGGAACCATCCTGGATTCCTGGTGGTGCTGCCCGTAATTTCCATGAAGTTTTAGCTCTCGAGTAAAAGTCAACTTTTTCATCAAAAAAAAAAGTAAAAGTCAACTTCATCAAACTAAATTGACCATTCACTTGGAAAAGTCTTTTATACATAGAGAGCGGCTAAAAGGCCCCCTAAAAATGTTGTAGGCCCCCAAATTACACATGAGACCCCTCACAATTGTGCTTAACCTGGAGACATACAACATTTTCGCCGGGAGCCTTTAGTGGCACCCTATACATAATACATTTAGCTAAACTTGTGCACGTATGAGTCTTTTTTGTAATGACCTTTTAAAAACATAATGAATGGTGTGCAGTATAAAATTTAAACTTCGAAATATAAGACGAAAACAAACTTCCGTACAGTTTCATCAGTGTTTCTTGAATTTTTTTTAGGTTTCTTCTTTCTAACAAGTGAAATAACTTATATATATATATTAGGGGAGTTAACATGTACATTTATTAAGTGCATATATACTATTGATTGGGAGATGGTTATCATAATTGTCGTGCAATGGTTGTGCTCTCCTCTACAATTATTTTAATAGAATTGTTTTTGTCTTCTCTTTTGTAGCTTTCACATCTCCATCATTCAGTCACCTTGATTTAAACTACACCAATGATATACTGTACCAAATTTGTTAAGCACCCCAAAGGTGAAATTTGTCCCCAATTCATGGAAGACTCACATACTTATGTATATTTCAATTAGTCAATCATAATATTTTCACTTAATCATAATCGCGGGAGGGTAGCTTAGCTGCTTAGGTTATTTTAATTATGAATAGTTCTTTAGAGTACAACACTTTGGTGGATGGTTTAGAGATGAATTTCTGCGTATACCCACAATCTCGATGTACACATCCCAATGAGACATAATCGATCATGAGGTACGTTGTCATGCCTTATATTCTAAACACGACGGCGTTAGCGAACAAAGGTTTACCGCGCCCGTAGAGCGCGGTGGACACCTAGTATCTTATAAGAGTAGAAAAGAGTCTTACCCTCAAAAAAGAAAGGGTTAATTCCGTTTTGGCCCCCGATTTGTGACCAACTGGCCGTTTTGGCCCCAAATTGTGTCCGGCAGTTCGTCTTGGCCCCAAAAAATTCCTAAATGGCCCCAAATTTTTTCAACCTCCCAATTCTACCCCCATGGCATTTCTGTAATTATTTTTTTTTTCTTTTTCCTTGTCCACCTCATCTAACAATTACCACATCACTCTGTCCACCTCACCCTTCTTCTCCGGCTAAAGGTCGTCGGCCGGAATAAAAAATTCCGGCCGGCCACCTTTACCAAAAAAAAAAAAAATTTCTTCATCTTCTTCATTTCTCTCTCTTCTTCATCTCCTTCTTTCTCTCTCTTCTTCATCTCCTTCTTTCTCTCTCTTCTTCTTCTTTATCTCTCTTCTTCTTCTTTATCTCCTCCGCCCCTTCGCCGGAGTTGTAGAGAGAGAGAGAGAGAGACAGAGGGGTTAGAGAGAAAGAGAGGTAAAGAAAGAGGAAGAAGAGAGAAAGAAGAAGAAGAAGAGAGAAAGAAGGAGATGAAGAAGAGAAGGAAATGAAGAAGATGAAGAAATTTGTTTTTTTTTTGGTAAAGGTGGCCGGCCGGAATTTTTTATTCCGGCCGGCAACTTTTCGCCGGAGAAGAAGGGTGAGGTGGACAGAGTGATGTGGTAATTGTTAGATGAGGTGGACAAAAAAAAAAGAAAAAATAATAATTACAGAAATGCCATGGGAGTAGAATTGGGAGGTTGAAAAAATTTGGGGCCATTTAGGAATTTTTTGGGGCCAAAACGAACTGCCGGACACAATTGGGGACCAAAACGGCCAGTTGGTCACAAATCGGGGGCCAAAACGGAATTAACCCAAAAAGAAAATCTAAAAAGAAATGAGTAAAGAAAACAAATGTTTGATTTGAGAGGGGCTCATCTTTAAAACAGATAGGCTGATGAGGTTAGGGTTCTTAAAAGAGTTAATTTCCATTTCACCCGAAGATGGTAAAGGAACATCCAGAGAGAGAGATCCAAAGAGAGAGAGAGAGAAACGTTACAAATGGAAGGGCCATGTCAACACTTGGTTGTCCAAGTAGTTCAAAATGTTGACGTAAACTCTAAAAACCTGAAAGTCCCATGTTCGCTTCCCATGGGAGGTGGAATCCATGTTTATAGCACAAAAGTCGAAGGTCTTTATCTGCACCCTAAATCGAAAAGTTAGAAGATAAAAGTACATGTTACACATTAAACCCAAAATATCAGTGTGAAATGGATGCCAAATTATTTAGTTTGATTTTGTATCTGATATTTTGACGTGTAAAATTCGTGTCCATTATGTTCAAGCAACTTTTTATCATCTTACCTTTATTACACGACATGTATTTCATTATTTGGAAATCTTATCAATCACATCTTCTTGCATAAAAAAGGATTCTACTCAATCAGATGGTGACATTTATAACATGGTCCAACCATGGAAGGGTCAAAATGTCAAATAGTTGTTTTCGTGAAAAACATGTCTACAAATTTATTTCCATCAAAGAATTGTATCATGTTGTTTTTATTCATAAGATTGTAGTCCTTGTTTGTTCTCTCAAAGATTTTAGTGAAACTATCATGAAGTAACAAGATTCCTATCTTCTTAGTGACTAACAATTCAAGTGTACCCACTTGTACTTCCCACTAAATTATGTGATTCTGAAATAAAGAAAAAAATATCAAGTAATATGGTTATTCTAGGGTTTTATTACGATCTTTCAATCGCGGTTCTGATAATATATTGAGGAGAGTGGAACTTATATACTTTGCATTCTTTGTTTAAACTTTGCTATCAATATTATAAAAAAAATCCTACAATTGTCTAATTGAAAAGTTAAAATAGAAATATTGAGAAACTAAATTAAAAATGATATATGAAGTCTTTATTTTTGTCTACAAAATTTCAAGAGCACGCAGAAAATTTGAATTTTGCACATTTATAAGAAATATTGAAACTTGACCAAAACTATTTAGGAGGGTTTCACAAAGTGGTATGGCAGTTGTGGTCAAACATGAAATACTATTCAGCCATAGTTGAACATACGAGGTAGTATGACATAGTGGAAAAGTAAAAAAAGTTTAAGGCGCCCACAAAACTCCCAAAATTGGTGAACTTTCAAAATAAGTTCTTGATCAGAACACCATTCTACATGAAAGGTTTGAATTTTGCGTAATTTTGACATTGGCAATTTCTTTTTCTAATAATTAATAATTTTATTAAAGGAAAACTAATTCAATTTCAGTACTTCTTTTTATTGAAAAATTTAATTTCCTTACTTATTTCAACTTCTAATATGGGCAACTTTGATTTCAATAACACATTAGTGACATCAGTATATTTTCATAAAAATATTTATCTACTATTGATGAAAAATATATTAGGAGGTAAAAGTTCTACCGAAAGGGAACAAAAAGATCTATGTATTATAATCTTCTTAACACCTATTTTTTTGTCCCTAACATCACTCTATTAAGAGTGCTACTTAAATAATATATATAAATGTTTATTCTTCAGGTCACATATTCTGGATAAAATTCATTTTTTAGGTCACACACCTTTTAAATATTTTTTTCGGAAGTCGACTACGATCAACGTTAGTCGTTACATTTGACACCCTAATTTTGTTCTAACTTTTAGTTATAACTACACGTATAAAATAATACAAAAAGAACTTTAACCAACAATTTTCAAATTAAAAAAAAACATAAAAATCACAAAATCCCTTCAAAATAAAACTAAAATCCTCTATCACACCCAATATTAACAACAATTATAAATGAGCCAGGAGAAAAAAAAAATTAAACCTCTAAACTTCTACAACTAATCACCCATCAAAATAAGAATTATTACCGTCGCACCTTCCACCACCACATGAGACGTCCTCGGGCCACCATCAACATCCAATAAATCGTCTCCGGCGACCGGCCGAGATTCTTGTTTTTACATCTTCAAATTCTGAAATTCGACAAGGAATTATAATTCCACCAGGATGTTCAAATCCGTATTCCTTTTCAGCTTCTTTTAAAAGCTCACCAAATAACGGGTCGTTAAAATAAAAAACCGGAACCAAGACCCGTCTAAAATCATCTTCTTTATCTCCTACATAAATAGCCAAGTATCCTTTAGGAACTGAAACGGGTTTCGGGTTATTAAACGGGTCACGACCCAACCGAGAATAATCTCTAGCTTTTGGTGATAAGAGTTGTTTGGCTCCTCGCTTCAAACACTTCCCCCAGTTGGAAATTTTCGTCATCGTCTTGTTTTTATAGTTCCGGGTTTTCGGATCTCCACCTAATAATCTCTGGTACCCGGATTCCTTTCTTCTTCTGGGTTTTAAAACCCAATTAAAGACCCGACAAACTCTTCGCCCAATCTTGAATCCTCTTAATCTCCTCATTCTAGAGAGAGAAAGTGAAAGAAATTACAGAAGAGAAATAAAGAAAAAGTAGAGAGAGAGAGAAAATGGGTATGTAATAGTAATTCAAGGAAAAGGCCATGGATCAGCTACAGACATGATTAGACGAGAAAGAGTGAGACAAATTTCAGAGAGAGAAGTTGGGATATTTGACATATTGGGTAGGAGGAAAATTATTTGAGAATAATGAGATCTTCATCTGAATCTCATGAAATCAAACTATTTTTTTGGAGCTTAATTTTGTGATTTTATTTGGTCAGTTGTAGCCTAGTGTGGTGGAGATGAACAACTAAAACAGAGAGGTTTTAAAACTGAAAACAGAAGAATAGGGGTTTCCCTGAAGAATGGGTGTATGCTGGCTGATTTTATAATATAAAGACCTGAAAGAGTCAAAAGGATATAGAGAGAGAAACTAGAGAGAGAGACAGAGAGAGAGAGAAAGAGAGAGAGAAATTGTTGGGGAGAGATGAAGTTATAGTCGGGGTCTAAACTGTAGGGAGATAAAGTCCGAAAAATGAAGAGAGGTGATGGTTCGCGGTTATGTCACCACAAGAATAGGAAAGCCAGACCTTATAACAAAAATAAGGTGTGAATCAATAATACCTGTCAGATCTCCTCTATACCCAATTGAATATCAAAAGGTGGCTTAATGTCAACAAGGGAGATTTTATAGGGCCCATTTTTGTTAAAAGGTCCCCCCTCAATGATAATTTACCAAGTAAAATGGTTCCTTGGGAGGCCTTTTAACAAAATTGGGGAGACCTTATAAAATTTCCCATGTCAACAATACCATTTCAATTTTTTACGACTTCTGTTTTTTGGGTTGCAAATTTTTTTCCCCACACTTTAAAAATTAAAATGAGGATACATGTAGTTAAAAGCACAAACAACTGTTTGCTCAGTTAGTTTGCTGCGCATTTACTTTAAAAACTAGAGATCATATGTTTGACAGTTAAAGTTAACCAACAACTGATAGCTCAGCTGATAAGACATGTAATCCTAAACCTTGAAAGTTCTAAGTTCGATTTCTAATTAAAGTGAATTCTATGGTTTATTCAACTTGGATTATTAAAGGTGTAAATAATGCAAGTCAAGTTGGACTTTAGGG
>BEHA01050362.1:242159-268752 GCA_002897215.1 Eschscholzia californica subsp. californica | reverse complement strand
TAATAGGTGGTTCGACTTATAATGCAATGCCACTAAACTAAATCTAAATCTCAACTGATGGTCTTTCGAGCTTTCCTTTTCTCTTCCTTCACTTTCCTCTTGTTATCATTTCTTACACTTTTATTATCTATCGTCGGCTCCTTCTCATCAAAAGATGCGCTTCCTTGAGAATCATAAGTCGTCATCATCTTCATCCGATTCTTCACTAATGTCAATTGCAGAAAGAGCAAGTTTAATTTCTATTATGTTGTTGTAATTTAGATCTCGAAAATCCTGTGCACTTCAAATCCTTTTCACACCCTTCTCCGCATTTCTCACTCCAGTAAGCTTACTCAGAATGCGCGCCTACAAAAACCAAATCATTGATATACTTAGTTTACAAAGGTAGTGTTTGTTTTTTCCTCCAACTAAGATCTGAAGCAGCACGAGTCAAATTTCATATTTTGGTCTATTTGAGTCAGAAGATTCAGATTCAGACAAGTCGGATACGGATTAGAACTTAGAAAGGCAGAAATTACAAAGTCAAAGAAAATAACGTTATAACAAGTCCAAAACTACATATATTAAGGAATCTGAACCAAGTGTATTGTACCTGCATAAAAACATTGTCCAATTTTCTCTTCCATAGACATCTTTTTCCCTCTAGCCAAAAGTCTCAGCGAACGTGTAATCGTTAATCAATTTAAAATCAGCGCAAGTAAGATTTCCATTAAGAACGGAAAATGGGAAGAATTCTTAGCATCAAACCTCTTCTAAGTAGCTATCTACAGATTCCTCGGCAATAGATGGATCTACTATGAACTCAAATAGTTCTTGAAGAGTCATAACAGCTACACCTCGGTATTGGAAAAACTCTGTTGGTCACCATTGATTACACAAGTTATGTGTGTAAATGATAGAACTCAAGATACCCTCACTTCTAGGGTATTGCTATATTTATATAGAGAATGAGAAAAATACAATTACAAGTATATCCTTTAAAGAAAAGTAAATTACATACAATATTCATCACTACTAATACCCCCCCTCAAGCCGAATGCCCAGGAACTAATGAGAGCTTGAAATTGAGTTCGTTAAACCGAGAAGAGGATAAACCTTTTGTAAATATATCCGCAATTTGAGAGTCACCTGGTAAGAAATGAACTTGAAGAGTACCAGCCTTGACTTGTTCACGTACAAAATGGAAATCAATCGCAACGTGTTTAGTTCTCGAATGCAAAATAGGATTAACCGTGAGGTAGGTTGTGCTGAGATTATCACAGTGAATGATAGGAGTAGAAGTTTGATTAATTCCCAATTCTTGAAGAAGATTCTTTAACCAAAGTAACTCAGTTGATGCTAAAGCCACCGCTCTATATTCGGCCTCGGTGGATGAACGGGCTACAGTGGGCTGAGTCTTTGAGGCCCAGGCAATTAAGTTCGGCCCAAGGAAAATACAATAGCCAGACGTGGAGCGTCTGTCATCTGGGGACCCAGCCCAATCAGCATCCGAGTAGCCAATGAGAGGCATTGACGTGGCCCGCCGGAAACATAACCCATGAGAATGTGTGCCTTTCAAGTAACGGAGTATTCTCTTGGCAGCCATTAGATGAACAGATGAAGGTTTAGCCATGAACTTAGATACTTGGTTAACAGCATAAGAAATATCGGGTCTAGTTAATGTTAAGTATTGTAATGCACCCACTAAACTACGAAATAGCTGAGGATTAGTCAAAGATTCACCATCTAATTTCGATAATTTACTGCCTGTAAGAACAGGGGTTGATACTGGTTTAGAATCCAGTAAACCAAATCGTTGTAACAGATCAATAGTGTATTTTTCTTGAGTGAGAATAAGAGAGTCAGACGTCCTTGTGGCTTCCATGCCCAAAAAATAACTTAAGGATCCTAGATCTGTCATCTCAAATTGAGATTTCAGCCAAGAAATGAATCGAAGTAATAGAGAATTCGAAGAACCAGTAACAATAATATCATCGACGTAAAGCAATAAGATGATAATATCGGTGGAAGAACGAAAATAAAACATTGAGGGATCCGAGATCGATTGGCGAAATCCAAATTTAATAATACTAGAGCTGAAACGAGAATGCCAGGCTCGAGGTGCCTGTTTGAGGCCATAGATGGCCTTGTTCAGTTTACAAACATGGTTTGGAAGAGAATGATCTTCAAACCCTTTGGGTTGAGACATGTAGACTGTCTCGACAAGATCACCATTTAAAAACGCGTTTTTAACGTCTAATTGCTGAATTTTCCAATTACCTGTAATGGCGAGCGAAAGAACTGATCTAATTGTCGCCGGCCGAACCACCGGACTGTAAGTCTCGTCATAGTCGACCCCATGTTCTTGAGAGTAACCCCGAGCCACCAAACGAGCTTTGTATCGTTGAATCGTACCATCGGCCTTTTGTTTTACCTTATAGATCCACTTACAGTCAACCACGTTACCATTCGAAGGAGTTGGAACCAACGTCCATGTATTATTCTTAAGAAGAGCCTGTATTTCTTCAACCATTGCTTGTTTCCAATTTTCAGATTTTGATGCCTGTAGATATGTAGAAGGTTCAACAAAATGAATAGGTTTATTAGTTGTAGGAGAAGTGGTGAGTAAGACTTTAGGTTTCCTAGTGCCATCACGACTGCGGGTGATCATAGGATGGGTAGAAGAAGAAGATGGAGCTACAGGTAGGGAAGGTGGAACAGAGATGATCGGTTCAGAAGAAGTGGAGGGGACAGTTGCAGGTGGTGAAGAAGACGGCAGAGTAGTGTTTGGATTAGAAAACGAAATTGAAGGATTAGGGTTTTGAAAAGAGGGGTTTTCTGCCACCTGTGTATCAGCAGACGTTAATGGGTTAGTGGGAGACAGGTGGTCAGACAAGGCTGCGCTGGAAGAGGGAGAAATACGATTCTGATTAGGATGATGTGGCAGAGTATTGGGACCAGCTGACAGAGGAGAAAGAGGTGGTTGAGGACCACGCTGTACCAAAGTGGATGGACGATCAGGATTAAGAGAAGGACCACGCTGTACCAAAGTGGATGGACGATCAGGATTAAGAGAAGGACCACACTGTACCAAAGTGGATGGACGATCAGGATTAAGAGAAGAAAGACGAAGAGGATCGACGGTCCAATTTAGAGAGACGTTAGAATTAGGGTTAGGGTTGTCCCTTTTTGAGGAATTGGCGAAAGGAAAGTGACTTTCGTCGAACAGAACATGGCGAGAGAGATAGATGCGAGAAGAGGATTCATCAAGACACTTATACCCTCTATAATTTGGATTGTAACCAAGAAATATACAGGGTTTTGATTTTATATCAAGCTTCGAGGACCGGTAGGGAGATAACAATGGATAACATCGACATCCAAAAATTCGAAGATCAGTGTAATTGGGTTTGATGTGAAGTAGTTTTTCAAAGGGAGAAATACCATTGATGGTAGAAGTTGGCAATCGATTGATGGTGTAGATTGCTGTTTGGAAGGCCTCAGGCCAGTAGGAATGAGGAACCGATGCTTGATGAAGTAGAGTAATGGAGGTCTCAACAAGGTGACGAATTTTGCGCTCGGCCACCCCATTCTGTTGGGGAGTGTGAGGACACGAGCGGCGATGATGAATGCCATGTTCAATAAGAAATTTTGAAAAATCTGAGTTGACATACTCACCCCCACCATCAGATTGAAGTGTTTTGATAGATTTACCAAACTGATTTTCAACAAAAACCTTAAAGTTTTTGAAATGTGTTAGAACTTCAGCCTTAGTTTTCAAGAAATACAACCACGTGAATCTGGTATAGTCATCAATAAGCAGAAGAACATATCGAAAACCAGAAGGTGAAGTAATTGGGGAAGGACCCCATAGGTCAGAATGAATAAGTTCATTGGGAAAAGATGAAGTATGCACAACATTAGTGAAAGGAAGACGATGATGTTTACCCAAAATGCAACTATTACATTTCATTGATTTCATTACAGATTTCTTGAGAGGTAAAACATTGTTCTTAACAATTAGATTAAAAATTTGCAAATGGGGATGAGCTAAGCGGCGGTGCCAAACTTCAGATGTAGCAGAAGGAGCTGAAGACAGAGATGAGGCAAAAAGAGAAGTTGGAGCTGAAGCTGAATTGGCTTTGTTGGGTGAGAGTTGGAAAAGGCCATTGTTAATCGTTCCTTCGAGGAGTTTCCTCTTTGATGGAATGTCCTGAACATAAAAGCCAGAACGATGAAACACCACAAGGCAGTTAAAATCACGAAGAAGATGTGAAACAGAGATAAGATTTTTTTTGAAAGTAGGAACTACCAAAACATTTTTGAGAAAGAAATCAGTGGAAGGAAGAATGATGCTTTTAATACCTGATACTGGAGTCACATTTCCAGTACCCACCATGACATGGTCTGGATGATGAACCTCAGAACGAGAAGAGGTGGAAGCTACATCAGATGTGATATGCATTGAAGCTCCTGAATCAATGTACCAGTTGGGGTCAGTAGAAACAGAGTCCAAACCCATGGCAGAAAAGGATTGAGCCATATCATTGAAATGGGGAAGGCTGTAGCATTGGCGAGCAGAATGACCAACTTTACCACAATATTGGCATACCAGTGGTTGAGGAGGAGGACCAAGAACAGATGAGGTATATTTTTGATAACCTCCTCTGTTTGAGTTAAAACCTCTGGGAGAACCTCTGTGACCACCCCTGTTTGATCGACCTCTGATACCTCTATGAGGTGAAAAGGAAGAAGGTCGAGGGGATGGAGAGGGATGAGAAAGAAGGGCTGTTGGTTGAATGTTCTGAGTTCGAAGGAGCTCAATACGAAACTCATGGGTAAGTAGCAAGGAGTGTAACTCAGAGGAAGAAGGTGGAGTTAAACGAGTTGTTATGGAGGTAACAAAGCCTTCATAATCTGAACCAAGACCAGATAAAATGACCAAAACCAGCTCTGCATCAGCAACTGGGTGACCAACAGCAGCAAGAGAATCAGAAATGGACTTGATTCGAAGAAGATAATCACTGATAGAGAGGGATCCTTTCTTTGTAGTTTGAAGTTGTAACTTCAAATTCATGAGACGAGCAGAGTTAATGGAAGAAAAGTTTCTTTCTAGAGAATCCCACACAGCCTTGGAAGAAGTAAGACCAAGAACTTGACTTAACACTGGTTCAGAGAGGGTGGCATTAAGCCATGAAAGAAGCATCTGGTCAATGCGATACCAGTAAACATAATCAGGGTTAATGGTAGGAACAGAGGAAGTTTCAGAAGAAGAAGAAGGAAGAAACTCTGGTGGGGATGGAAAGGAACCATTGATGAACTTAAATAGGTCTTGGGAGTGAAGGATAGGGAGAAGCTGACTCTTCCACAACAAATAGTTTGAGTTGTCAAGCCTAATAGAGACAAGATGAGCAATATTTGAGAGATTTGGGAAGGAAGAAACAGATTGAATGGAGGAGGGGGAGGAAGGAGGTGGTGGAGCAGGAATAGAAGGAGATTGAGTATTGACTGTAGAGTCGGCCATTGAAGAAAGCAAGGGTGAAGGCACTGAAAACCAAAAGTTTTAGAAAGGTGCTCTTGATACCATGTAAATGATAGAACTCAAGATACCCTCACTTCTAGGGTATTGCTATATTTATATAGAGAATGAGAAAAATACAATTACAAGTATATCCTTTAAAGAAAAGTAAATTACATACAATATTCATCACTACTAATAATGTGCTCGTAAATATAACGAAAGAACTATTACAACATTTCGTGTTAGATGGAATCAACTTCCAGTAAGAATCATACAATCGACAGATAAAAAGTAGGTGGCGTTATCGTGGTCAACTTCTACCGATTGGGAAACATTGATAATGTAAAAATTACCCTGAAAAATGAAAGAAATCTATGAAAAAGTAGTGTTCAAAACATTAGACTCACCTCATGACACATTATATTATATTCCCTCAAGTCCCCATGTATGAGTCTGCATTTCTGGTACAAAGTTCGCATCACCTTGATTACCTATCATCAAAATAATTATGCAACATGAAGTTCTTAGCTCAGAAATACTTCTTACATGACTCACTAGAGACTAACGATTTCGGCAAACATTACAGGAAGGTGGTGTTTGTCATTTTTAATCTCAGGTCTGACTTGGGCTGATTCGAGAGACTATTGTAATCATAACTGAAAATAATCGAACCCAGACGAGTCAAACTCAAACAACAAAAGACACACAAACGTCAAACTCGGGCAACAATAAACACGTCTATGTTTCGAAATTCAAACGTCACTTTAAAACTGTTAAGTCATTTAGTAACAACCAATTCACATTAGCTTTAGTTCGAAAGAATTTAAGTACACACATAGCAGAATGGAAGTAGAGAGACCTCAACATAACATTCACATAACTCTATTAATTGAAGAATCTCATTCATACGTAGGCACGCATGAAATCAACCGAATGGTTGAGGTGTATAACAATTCAAATATCATCAAGTGGGGACATGCATGTGAAGAATGAGTACTCAAGATAAACCAAGTCTCCTATCTAAACAGATTAGGATATTTGATTAGTTATAGTTATTTTATTTGTATTTATCTCTTCTCTTTGTAACAACTTAAATATGTACTTATCCTTTATAATCAAAACTTATATAAATAGAAGAAGCCAGACCACTCGACTTATTGGTTGAGTTCTACAGAACAAATTATCTCTTCTTTGATTTTAATAAACTCCCTTTCGGATAACTTGGCCAACTTGAGAAGAGGTGCAGCATGTGCTCTTCCTTTTTCGTCTCGTCCTCCTAACCGCATGAATCATGGATGAGTGAATTTATCCCAAGAAATAAAGAGAAAATTCCTACTACAGTTTTTAAGGTGACATTACATTCATGGAGGGGATGAGCTAGCTAGTGAAAAATGGAAGTGATATATTAATTTATAAGATGACCAGCTATCTTATAAATTAGGTTTCTTACTAAGATGTCACGAAGTCAGTGCAAGACCTCAAATGGTCACATCACATTAGAATGAATCGTAACAAGACTCGTAATAACATATATAAATTCCATAGTTAATACGTCCTCTCTCAAAATAATTGGAGTGGGACACCTAATTTCTGCTGCCTTTATCCTGCGATTGATTCACGAGTAAGACATTTAATAAAGAAAAACACCTAAAGCATTCGAAAAGGAGTGGTAATGATCTAACATAGCCATATGAAGTCTAATGATAGGACAAAAAATATTTATGGGAATATATATATATGGTTTACCTCTTGAGGTTCTTCATTTCCTTTTCTGCCCATGTATGCACCATTTTCTGTTTTCTCCTGGGGAGATAGCGACCACTTCTGTTCCTGAAGAGCAACGAAAATAACAAGCCAAAAACTAACTTAAAACAGTGAACAAAGCAACCAAATGTAGTTGGAGCAGTTTATATATGAATGGACTTACTTGAAGTAAAAAGTTGAGGAGGGTAGATAGAATTTTACTGCCAAGTCTTGATCATGTGCTGATATTGCATGATAAACATCCGAGTCGACTATATATATATATATATATATGGGAGGAGGGAAATTAAGCAAACAAACATTGCATGTATATATTTTTTTGATATGGGGGCACATCTAAGTACAAAAAAAATAACGAATTCATATCTATTAATAAAACGCAAAGTTTTGTGCGGACTGGGACAAACCAAAAGACAAATCCAACCGTTCGTGTCTGTTTTCATAAGATCCCCACCCTTTGATATATTACCCACCCTAAAATTAACAAATTTATTGACCCACTTAATGAGAGTAGGTAAATAAACTGGTTAAATCTGGACCATCAAACATTATCATCTACACCGTTGAGCTCCTTCGCGCTTTACATCCCTCGGCACGTTACAATTTCCTTTTGTCGAATATCAATCTATTATATAAAACAGAAGGGAAAACGATGACTGGGACAAACATCCTTTTTTAATAAAGGACTAGGGTATATCCCGTGCCCTAGGGCACGGACACTTGAGAGGGAGATTTTAAGTAGTTATTATTTTATTGAGAGAGATTTTTATTAGTTATTATTTTTTTGTATTACTTTTTTGTTTATTTTCTCTTAAATTAGTTATTATTTTATTGAGAGAGGGAGATTTTAATTTCTTTTTTTTAACCCTTGAAATTTATTTTGTTTGAAAATATATATTCGATGAACATAAACAAAAAAAAAATGACTTATTTAAGTATTGAGATATAATACGTTCTAAAATGAAGCGAGTTTTTCAATATGATAAAGAAGATGTCATTCACTGTTTCACTTTCTTTAGTAGATATAACATTGTATGAATTAAAATTATCATATAAAAAAATTACATTAAACTAAACAAAAAAAAACATCACAGAAATTCCTAGAACATAGGAAAGAACTAAAAATTCAAAATTTAGAAAAATCTAATTAATTGCATACAAATAATAAAATATTACATACGAAATAAACATTAAAAAGGAAATGTTTATATGTGTTTGCCTCAATCATATGTAGTAGCACCATAATCTAAAGACATTTTATATAAATTTAGAAAATAACAAATGTAAAGGATAGTAAGCTAGAAGAATAAATTTAAATCCTTCTAAGAGAAATTTGGCGTCGTACAGTGTGTACAAACTCAAAAATAAAACTTTGTATTACTATTAGACACTTAAAACGAAAGAAAACTACGAAGTCAACCATTTGAAAATATTGTCACGAAATTCTCGAATTCTTACTGTCTGCCTAATATTTGCAGCTTTCAACTTTCATATTCTCTGAAGATTCTTGTAAGATAGCAACGTTAACAAAAATACGCTCATATATTAACGTGAAAATTGAAGATGATAGATGAAAGTTAAATCAATTACAATGGTAGATCTTGTTCTTGCCTAAAGTAATTTATTAGCACAAGATTTGACTCATTGTTAATACAAAATATATTTTCACTCGAATTCATGATGTGATTTATCTGTTTATAATCTACATAATAAAATTTGTCTTGACCTATAATCTATGTATTGGAAGAGATTATGATGTGGAATCATTCCTCATGCCATCTTATGAGTTATGATGCTTGTGGAAGGAGGGGAAGGGTGAAATCTTCAAATGGTAAGTAGCTAGAATTGAGGATCTCGTAGAAGACATAAAATCTACTCTTTAGAGTTGGAGTAGGGGTATAAATGGGGAAGATCTAAATGGTATCTAGATTTTACTGTTAATAAAGAAATCTATTTAATGAGAAAGAGGAGGAAATAAAGATCGAGGGGCTAACATAAAAATTTTTAAAGGGATTTTATTATAAATTATGATTGAAATTTATTTTGTTTCTTTTTTTTCTTAAATTAGTTATTTTATTTCTAAGAAGGAAAAGATTATTGTTTTTTAAATAGGTAACTTTATTTCTACGAAGGACTATATTTTAAATTTTGAGGAGGACTTCTAGACAATATGCATAATTAAATAAGGATGTTTGTCCCAGTCATCGTTTTCCCTTCTGTTTTATATAATAGATATTGTCTAGAAACCCTTCTCGAAATTTATAATATAGTCCTTCGTAGAAATAAAGTTCTCTATTTAAAAAAACAATAATCGTTTCCTTCTTAGAAATAAAATAACTAATTTAAGAAAAAAAGAAACAAAATAAATTCCACGGGTTAAAAAAAGAAATTAAAATCTCTCTTACTCAATAAAATAATAACTAATTTAAGAGAGAATAAACAAAAGAATAATACAAAAAAATAAATAACTAATAAAAATCTCTCTCTCAATAAAGTTACCTATTTAAAAAACAACAATCCTTTCCTTCTTAGAAATAAAATAACTAATTTAAGAAAAAAAAAAAAAAAAAAAAAATAAATTTCAAGAGTTAAAGAAAGAAATTAAAATCTCTCTCTCTCAATAAAATAATAACTAATTTAAGAGAAAAGAAACAAAAAAATAATACAAAAAAATAATAACTAACAAAAATCTCTCTCTCAGTAAAATATAAAATAAATTTTGTAACATATGATTGATATAAGTGTCCATGCCCTAGGGCACGGGATATACCAGTTTCTTCATAAATTTCCTCCGTTACTAACTTACCATCTTCCCCAGTCGAACAAAACGCACCTCCAGAATCACAATTTCATGTTTCACCTGATCGGATTCTTCCCCGTCTCTATCTCTATCTCTCTTTTTCTCTCTTTTCTAATATTACTTCTATGTTCATGGATTATGGTAAGACCTTTTCATCTCTCTGATTATTATTTATGTTCAAATGTTTTACTGTTTCATTCTAATTAAATTTTGTAAGATTTTATTTGTCCTGATAACTTTGATATCACTGACTAATAACTCGACTATGATTCAGATTTTTTTTCTTTGCTCTCTTTTCAATTGTGATAAATTGGAACCTGCAATCTTTATCATTGACACACACTACGTGTTCGATGAATTTCCTAAGTGAACTCATTACATTAACATGTTTATTCAAATTTCCCTAAAGTTGTGTTGTCAATATTACTATCATAGGAATCATATGGTTAACGTTGAGGTGTATTTTATCTATTTCCCTGAAACTGTAGCTTCTAAGTTCTTCTTTTTAATCTTCAATAATCGTGAAATCTCTTTGTTTTACGTTACATCTTCTTCCACCTAAGCTATTTTGATTCAGCCTCTTGGCGGCGGTTACTCCATTAACGAGAATGGATCAATTAGGTATCTCTGGGTATTCATCTACAATTACATCCGACTCTATTTGGGGATCTCCTTTGAAATTTTTAGTAAGCTTCTTCTTCTTCCTATCATTTTTCTTCTTTGTATTATGTAGCATTTGTATGCTATTGCTTTTTTTTTTTCTTTTCTTTTGGGACTAAACTTTTTTTGTTTCCTTGGATTGATTATTTTAGGGGTTTTACCTATTTAGAGTCCTTGTGTAATCGAGTTTATCTTGCTTCCCACTTACAAACACTATTTGCATAGATATTTCAGTACTAGTTAAGGTTAAAAACACAATTCGAATGCAAGTGCATTGGATGATACATATTTATCCTCTTATCGGTTACAAATGTGGTCATCTTGGTTTTGCAGATGCTAATGAAGAAGTAATGACTTTAAGGGAGGCGCTTCAGTTTGTGAGACTAGGTTCACATAAGAATATTAATCTTTTTAGATCATCCACTCAATATTTTTCATCTAAGATATTGTTCAATACGGAATTATAAACTTTTTGTTTTATACATGTGATATTTCGAAAGTTTTGCGTTCCCTAGGTTTGTTTCCATGATCCATTTCGATTTCTATCTTCTTGTGCTTAGAGACGACGAACTTCAGTTGTTTCTTATTGATTTTATCTTCCGCTCAGTTTGATCCAGTAGTATTTGATCAATTTTGGAGAAATGGAGTTGGTGTTCAAGCTCTAGAGAGACCTTAAGCAGAACAAGATGAACGTTTTCTAATGAGCGAAGTTCTGAACTCGAAGATTCCTGGCAGGTCTGATCACCATTTCTCTAGCCCCAGAGGTTACACCATTCTGCTCATATATTCAGGTGTCATTATTGTATTTCATACAATCTGCTTGATTCGATGATAGACGAGTATCTTCTAATTTTTATTCCGTTTGTTGTTGATGATGTTTGATAGACTACTCAGGATTCAAGATGAAGTTTCCAGGTACTTTTAATGTCAAAAATATCTTATTAGCAGTGATGAATTTTTATTTGGTTCAAATGATGGAAGTTCGGAGTTGTGAAATATTATACGGAAAAAATTTGCCTACATTGTTAGAGATACACATCCCGTGTTGGTTTCTGATGAGTTCATCACAAAAGCACAAAAGTCACCACAAGTCCTAATGAAAACGAAGTAGGTGAAAAGCTTTGATTACTTCAGTGCACCCAATGTTTGAATAGGTTCATTGGCAGTATATAACTCTTCATTTTAGCTTTTGGGATCGTAGATTCAGCCGTGTGAACTATGGATTTGTAACTAATTTTATCATTGTTTTATTTGTGGACCACTTTGTGCAGAATTGTTAGGTATTTGCTCAAGAGATATATCAATGAAGTTTCTTTTCCCTCTTTGTCATTATATGTTGTACTAATATTGTATTCCCTCAATATATCTTCTTACAAGGCCTCATTTTGTTCCAAATTTCTTTTTTGTTGCAAATAATTTTTTGGGTTGATTTTATAGTTTGTGTTTAAAAGTGAGTCAATCTGGTTTCAAGAAATTATGTGGTTCTTATGTGATTCTTGCTTCAACAACTTTTTTTAATCTAAAAGCTTATAACTAAACTTCATTGTGGCTTGAAAATGATGTGTGCTTTTTAATTGTGTTGACTGGTTTTCTTATTTTTGTTTTATCATTTTCTTACTTAGTGGGAATCAATAAAATTTGCACCATAACCCGTTCATCTCCTTTTTTTTTGATGTTGTGTTTGACAGGTTTACGAATTATTATGTAGTGTTTGACGAAGTCAGCTGAAAGTTTGTTTTACTGTCTCATTTTCATGTCAACATTAGAGTTTTGCTCGATGTTGTATGTCGAAATCTCTATGGAGTGTAGCTTTTATGGTATCCTCTACCGATGGATATTTAGCATCATTCTGCTGTTTGGTTAAATGTTGTTTTATGTTTACTTTTAGATGAGGAGTTTTATGGTATTGATTAATTTTCATTTGAATCATTGTATCGTTGCGATTTCTTATATTCCATAAAATATTATAGTGTTTGACGAAATTGCGCGTGCCCATAGGACACAGGTTATATCTAGTCTATTATATAAAACAAGATGTTGCATGCTGACTAGGACAAAGTTTTTGACAAACCAAGAGACAAAACCAGAGATAAATCTGATCGTCCATTCCAAATCAGATCTTTAAATTAAATCTTGACCATGAAATCATAAATCAACCATCTTTAACTTTGACCATTAAAATCCTCCTCCACAATTAACTTGGAGTTTTATTTCCACAATTAATTTCACCATTATTCTCCCTTAAATCCATACATTTGTTACATTTTCATCCTTCAATCTTATTAAATATTCATGACAAAGATTGAAATCAAAATGGTCATATTTCCCATCAGTTAAAGACTTTCGGTTACTTTCGAAGTGAACCCATCGTCATTTTATCTCCCCTCTTTCTTTAATCCCTCTTCATGAGTTCAGTTTTTTTGCCTATTCATCAACAATTTCTTAAACCCATATGAACCCACCCCTTTCTCCTCATTCAACCATTATGTCAGCTGGTTTGGAGTAAGATTTTTTCTTTGATTTCATAGCTAGCTAGGTTAGAAAACACCGGAGACACTGACTGCATCAATGCATCATCAAATTCTTTCATGGCTTCCTTTCCTCTGGAAGAGGAGGAACCATTTTCCCAAGTAATCAGGGTTTAATATGGATTTGATTGGAAGAAGGTGTGAATGTGTGATACTATTAGGCTTCTTATATATTGAGCTGAGCAGAAGAGTTTGAAGATCGAGAATAGTATGTTATGGTAGTATCTTTTGGCAATTTCTAAACCATACTTGGCGGAGTAGCAGGCCAACTCTGACCCCTGTCGTGACGTCACTGGTACAGCACAAAGTGTTTTTTTTTTTTGTTCCGGCTGGCCTGCCACATCACTATTTGGGTCAGATCAACTGGTCACTCTGGCCAAGCAAGGTCAAGATGTGATAAACACGATAATCGCTTAGTATGACGCGGACCGACCGGTCACTCAGATCCAACCAACATCATGAATAGTGTCGTCTAGCATGGTTTGAAGGGAGATCGTTGTCTACCGTATTTTTTGTAAGGTTGACTACTATTTACGAAGTCATTGATACAGCATCAAGTTGTGATAAACACTATAACCGCTTGAAATCAAACAATTCAAATTATCATGCCTAAAGCACATCTAAACTAGTGGTCTAAAGTCTATCAAATTACTTTATTTGTACCTTACATAACTCAAGTTCAATAAACCATGAATTTCACTTTCTCGGAAATCGAACTCGAGACCTTCAAAATTTCAGAGTTCATGACAATACTATCAACCACTCGAGCAACTTTATCTATCGTAACGTGTGTGATGTAGATTGTTGCGGAAGTGAAATAACATTAGAATCCATTACTAGAATTAAGAAGAGAGAGAAGAAATAACTAAGATAAACTAAAATAACTGTAAAGAAAGAAGATGCAATCAAGGGATTTGTTTATAACTCAATTCAATATGAATAATAAAACAGCCTGGACCTCCTTTTATAGACTACTAAACTTTCCTAGATAGACACAAACTAGACTTTCCCAAATAATAGAGATACTGAAAATAAAGAAACTTCCTAAACCTAGATTCATTATGAATCATACTAAAATTAGGACTCCTACTAAACTACTAAACTCTGGCCGACTAGGCCATGACCGTGTGGCCTTGTGGGCCCGTCTTGGATGCGCCTGCATCAGCTCCCCTTTCCCCAGAAGGTTCGTCCCGGACCGTTTCGATGAAGAAAAGAATTTGATGCACCCACGTACGATGAACTACGTCATGGCGATCCGTATTTCCCACTTTGCACGAAAGGTACATGAAAACCAAAAGACACCATTATGGCTTATAGCATTAGCTGCAATCTCATATTGCAAGGAATTTCGAAAGATCGATCGTGAGAAATAATCTTCCAACAAATTTCTACATCTCCCGTCATCTAGTAGATCGAGGAAGAAATCGCCAACCTCGTACTCAATCTCATATGACAATGATTGTCGCAAAATTAACTTCAGTGAACGAAGAACATCCATCTTGCCCTCTGAAAAACTTTCGTCATCAAGAGCCAAAGTATAAACGTAACCAACTTCAATTAAGTGGAGACGATTAGTGTGGATATGACAGTCAAAATCTGCCTTCCCACGTTCATCGTCATGAAGTTTATAGAATAAAAATATACCATAATAAGTCAACTTAATTATGAAATCCCCGAGTTAATACTTTGCACCTCTTGACAAGAGTCTTCCTAATTACGTTGAGAATCTTGTTCTGCTGACGTATTTTCCTCGAGATGTTGAGTGGGAGATCATCTGAATCAACAACATCCGTCATAAACCCTACAGGTTCAGGAATCAGTTCGTCACAGTTGCCCATGATGTAGATTCTTCGGAGCAACGTGGACATCTCAGTTGTGATTGTAGGCAATTTGTCACCAACAAGACTCTGCACTGAAAGTGGATATTCGCCAAAATAAAATGGAACAAAGAACCATCTAAGCACGAAAACCAACGCTCTGTATGCGACATCTTTATCTTTATCAGCATCAGTTACCGATTCATACCATTTGCAAAGAGCTATTCCAATTTTGCCTTTCTGACTTTTCTCGAAATAGGGTTGGTAAGTATGGTATGCTTTAGCATGAAATAACAATATATTGTGAGCAGCAATATATGGTTCAGTTGACGATTTTCCTTTTTTATATAACAAATAACGGACAATGGAGCACCTCCCCAGAGCTTGAATTCCATTGTTATAACCTTGAATTGCAAACTCACGAGGCTCATTGAAGGTGATCAAATACTTAACTGTATCGCCACAAGCTTCGAAGCAAGTATAAGCATAATTACTGAAGTCCTCTAACTCTATTATCTTATTGCTCAACCACCCATCATATTTATCTTCAAGTGCTTGTCTGTGATAAAGAGATGGGTATGGTTCAATTCCTTTTTCCAGTAGAGTATCAATGGGATGGTCGTAGTAATCTATTCCTTCCTGATTCAGTTCTGCAGTCCCATCTATGTCAATGATCGTTGTCCAACGTGATTGTTGTTGTAGGGATTGTAACGTATTAGAAGAGAGTATGTTGTCCAACGTGTCAAACGTCGTTAAATCTCGTTTTGTAATCGAATAATTCATCAACATAACACCCTCTTTCTTCGTATCATTAATTACGTTTTCGTCGGACAAAGACGCAAATTGCCGCAGAAGTGTTGGTGGTGCGGAATCACAATCCATGTAATCGTCAGATAGTGGTAGAGGTTCCATACAAGTTTCTTTTTCTTTCTCTAACAGTGAAAGAGTATTGATGTGAATTTCTTGTTTAATATCAATGAAATCACCCTCTTTTATTACTTCTTTATAGTTGGAATCAACTCCTTCAACTTCTTCTTCTTCGACTTCGACTTCGACTACTTCGTTGTCATCATCTTCGACTCCTTCTGTAATATCATTGGGTTCATCTTCTTTAGTTAATATGCTAGCATATCGATTTATATCGTCAGTCCTAGTAGTTGTATCAATTGAATAATTGCTCACATCTTCTTCCTGATTGAAGGCTAAAGTAGACGAGGAAGGTTGCTGACGTATTACTTCAGTGAACGTATCGTTGGAATGATCAAACCCTAAATCTCTCAAAATAGTTGATTGTAGTTGAAGATAACTGTCAAGAAAAGATGGTAGTGGTGGTGAATACGGTGGTGGTTCTGTTGTTGGATAGTAATAAGATGGAGGTGATGGTGTATAACATACTGGAGGTGGTGGTGAAGGTTGGTATTGACAAGGTGACGGTTGTTGTGTATAATTAGAAGATGGTTCCGTGTTGGGAGTTTGAACCGAGAGATAGGTTTTCTCCGTTAACGGTAGTAGTTTAAGGGTACGGTTTGACCAAGAAAACTCGAATATATTTGCCCGACAATAATATGTGGCGTCGACGTCAAAAATCCATGGTCTTCCGAAAATAAGATGACAATTATCCATATCGACGACGTCACAACAAATTGAATCACGATAATAAGAGCCAATGGAGAACGAGAATGTGCATTGGGTTCTTACCGATAATTCTTTTTGATTAGAAATCCAACCAACTTTGTAAGGATTTGGGTGTTCAGTTGTAGGTAGTTAAAGGGCATTAACAAGTCGTTGAGAAATCATGTTCTCTTCACTACCATTATCGATGATGAAATCACATACCTTTTTATTGATTGTAAGTCTTGATTTGAACACCTTATTCCTCTCTGGATGATTTGTTGGAAAAAAAATTTCAGGATTTTGAAGGCTCATGATACCAGCTGATGTAGATTGTTGCGGAAGCGAAATAACATTAGAATCCATTACTAGAATTAAGAAGAGAGAGAAGAAATAACTAAGATAAACTAAAATAACTGTAAAGAAAGAAGATGCAATCAAGGGATTTGTTTATAACTCAATTCAATATGAATAATAAAACAGCCTGGACCTCCTTTTATAGACTACTAAACTTTCCTAGATAGACACAAACTAGACTTTCCTAAATAATAGAGATACTGAAAATAAAGAAACTTCCTAAACCTAGATTCATTATGAATCATACTAATATTTGGACTCCTACTAAACTACTAAACTCTGGCCGACTAGGCCATGACCGTGTGGCCTTGTGGGCCCGTCTTGGATGCGCCTGCATCAGTGTGCCTCTTCTTTCACACATATAATGGTTAATCAACGAAACTTAAAATTGATGGCGCACAACACTTGTGTTTCACCTATTGTTAGCCGTAAAACAAACATAGAATCACTAATGTGACTATTCGATCCATCAACATTAATATGATTGTCATACGCCCATGTGCACAAATTGGAAGAGTTAACTAGAATTCATTGAAACTATCATTACGAAGAATTCATCAAGAATTACTAATTACGTCGATGTTGATGCAACAATATTCCACTAGTTATAACAAGATTCTATTCGCGTGGAGACAATCTATTAAAAAGATTTATTTGTTGTAATTTAAAGATCTATTGGAAACGACAAAAACCCTCCGAGTAGACATTGTTATACCAACATATTTGCTCACTAAATTCATTTATGTTATTGACGTTTAAAGAAGGTGATAAGAGCATCGTAAACGACTTCTTTAGCAGAAATTCCCATCACAAAATCAGCATGAGCAAAATCCTTCACAAACTGAATATTAATTTTGTCTTCATCGTGATACTTAAGACTGTCTAATAATGTCTCAACATCTCGAACATCAGACAATGCATCTTGACCTCCATAACTAATGAATAGCGGCAAGTTGCTCGGAATGTTACTTAGGTTGTATACTGGTGGTCTCGCTTGGCCGTAGTGTTTCATGTTCTCGTTGACGTCTCTGAAATCAAATTTTGATAAAGTTCCATCACGAAATGCTGCACAAAGGGAAATAATTTAGTTAACAAACAACTATTCGATATCACTGGACCAATAATGCAAATTTGTCAACACTTGGTTACTCAAGTGGTTGATAGTGTCGACATAAACTCCAAAACCTTGAATGTCCTAATTCGATTCCTAGAAGTGGAACTCATGGTTATTGAATTGGAGTTATTAAAGGTATAACTAATAGTAAGTTTGCCGCTTCAGGCTCTATGTCGTTGGGCTTTAGGCTCTATTGGGCTTTAGGCCTTTTAATTATTGGTTTAACTTAGGCGGCTATCATGCTTATCAAATCTTGATGATGTTCAATGCCTTGTAATGACTAATGTAGATCGTAGTCGATTTGTTAAAAAAGATATTTGCCAATGTCAAAAGGTGATTACTTTGAGCTAGATGAACCATATTTTTCATAGCAGTTGATTGGGGTTCGTTCTGCAAGAATAATTCCACAGTTGAGGCATTGAGACAACAGTTTTTCCCTGCGGTTGATGAGTGCGAAATATGATTAGGGACTAAAACAAAAACATTAAAACTCCTATGTCCATATTGATGTAAAATGTTAATAATTGTTAAGTACCTGTAAATGAAGTTATTAAGTCGTAACAGTCAATGCCAGGAGCGGAACATAGATATTTGAGAAACCTCCCTACTTCAGCGCTATTTGATCAATTGCCCCCCGAAAAAACAAAAAGGTGAAAGTTTATTTTACATTTAATAGACTCTAAATGTTCGGTTAAAAGCTGGTGGTCGTTTTTAGTAGGTTGGCTCTAGTCTACGACGTCTAAGTTGACTTAGGTTAGGTATTAGAGTATCTTTTGTTCTATGACTCGTGATCGTTGATTCATCAACTTCAGTGATCCAAATTTATTTTGATTTACGTCATTTGAAACTCCCAAGAATCAGTTTCAAAAAACAAAAAAAAGTACCATCTAAGAAATAGAATTAAAAAAGTTGCCTTTACCCTTTCGGATTAAACTCCGCAACCCCCATTAGTGTGGTAACCTGATAAAACCATAAAAAATCTAATGAACAATTATTAGAAACAAATTTCTTTTCTTAATCTATTTGGATCACTAAATATTGAGCACATGGCGAGGCAATGCAGTAAAATATGTATCCATAGTGTACCTCACCAACGAAAGATCTGGCAGCAAGAATGCCAATAGAAGTGGTCATATGACTCAAATAAGCAACAGGACTTAGCAATGCAGCTGACTTTAACTTGTCGACCAACTTACTCCCTTGTGTAGCAAAAGAAGCTAATGCTACCAATGTTCCCTGCATGCATTTTTTTAAATTATGTATGAATTTAGTATATTTTTATCTGATTCACGATGTCTGACTCGTCTAAATAGTTGAATGATGAAGATCCAGATAAGTCATATTCATCTCAAATGTGTAATTACCATAGAGTGGCCCACATAATCAATCTTTTGTCCAGTTTGACTGTACACAAAATCAAATGCAGCTGGAAGATCGTTTGCTACTAGTTCATCCCATGACCAGTCCCAATAAGGCTAACAAAATAGTCATAAAACCATATAATACAAGTTAGTATCGATCTTGAGAAAAATTTATTGATTTTGTCATCTAAAAATAGCAGAGAGAAAAGAAATGAACCGCGAAAGCAGAATCAAGTGTAACATGTCCACGACTAAATCTAGTTCCTCTCATGTTAGCGATCCACACATCGAACCCACTATCAACGAGTATGAAAGGAAGAGACTCGTTTGGAGAATTCAAAAGCCACGTCATCCCATCCTGCACGAACGCATACACATCACAACACAAAATTTTCTAACTCATGCTTTATTTTCCAATATGTTTAGAAATAATTAAGTAATCCTCATTGACCTAAAAATATTCCATATATATACAGAGAGAAAGAAAAAACACGCGAATATTCTATTCATAGCCAATTAGTTTAGACAAATTAACGTACAACAAGTACACCATGTTGGAGTAAGACGGGATGCTTCTTAATCCCTCCACCAGTAGATTTACCATCAGAAATTCTTTGTATGCTTAAGATATATCCGTCGTTAGTGTTAACCTGAAATCAAATAATAATAATAATAATAATAATATTTATGATATAGTGCAGTATCATCAATCATAGTGTACACAAGAAAGTACACGCTATCTATCATATTATACCAATTACCTCAAATTCGTGACAAATATAACCATGAATAGTAACTGCAGTGGCGCACAACCCCGCTTGTTCCGGAGGGACAAGTGCAATACCCATTCGAGCGGAAATTCTATTTCGACTCGAACCACAGACAAGAAGGGGTTCAACCACAAGGACTACTAAGAACCACATTATACTCATCCACCTAACCCATTTCAACATACTTAGTCCAATGTCATAGACCACAGCCATATTTCCACACCACCTCTCTCTCTCTATATATGTGAGAATCCATTGGACTGTCATTGTATATATAGAGAGATCTAGAGAGAGAGAGAATTGTAGTTAGTGACAAAATTTTGTGTAAAGAGGAAGAAATAGGTGCACTTTTCACGTTGGGGGATAGGTTTAAGTGGGACCATATAATTTTGACACCTTTCTAAAGAAATGAACAAAAATAATATTGTATGAACCGATTGCAGTTACACAGCTAAGATTAAAATTCTTTTAGAACAAGAAATATGGGGCCCACCTTAACAAAAAAACGAAAGAAGAAATATAGGGCCCATAGCTTTTGATTGTATCTTGTGATACACCACCACCTGGAATGATATATATCAAAGTTTGTGCTTACACGTATACCGTAACTGCAAACATATGATACTCCTAATATTCTTCACCAGTTGCGAATTAATAAAGTTGTGAGTGTATTTAATGGTGTTTACTCAATATTAATTGCGAGGTAGAACTTGCCTTGCCATGAGGAATAAGATCCGGCTAAGAATATCTTACAAAAACAATGATGGCGATAACCAATTCAATTATGATATTAAATCTATATAAATCAAGATTAAAACTATTTTAACATAAATTTAATGATATTAGAAATTATAAAGATAAATTTAAAATATTTATATTTTAACTAAATAAACCTTTATAAGTATTTTTCGACTTCATTAATTTTTACCTTTTATTTTAAGTAAATTTGCCTTTCTTTTTATATCTAGTTTTAAAATAGATTTTATTAACTGAATATATTTACTTTAAACAAAAATATTTGATATTTTTGAATATGATTTTACTAAAGAGACTGACATAATGTATTAGGAATATTTATTTTTAAAGTTTTTAATAAACTTATCAGATATTAAATAATATATATGTATTTTAACTTAAAATAATAAAAAGTTTAACGTTAAATTGTTATGTTGTTAATAACACTTAATAATTTAATAACAACAACTATAAATAAACCACTTGAGACAGAAATTTGGTTCAACCCAAATTACATATTAGAGCTATTTTAATATAAATCTAATTATATTAGAAAAATATAACAGGAAAATGAAAATATTTATATTAGTAATTAAATAAACATTTATAACTATTTTCGACTTCATCTTAATAAAGAAATAGACATATTATATAAGGAAAATGTTTATTTTTAAAAATTTTAATAACTTTATCAGATATTAAATAATTGATATGCATTTTTATCTAAAATAAAAAATTTACTTTAAATTCTATCTTCCTCTAATACAAATCTATTAATAAATTCAATAATATGTATATATAGATTACTTAATTACAATAATAACTTGTATAAATAAAAATTAAAATGATTTTAAAATAAATTTAATGATATTAGAAAATTAAAATAATGAAATTAAAAAATTTCTATTTTTAACTAAACAAATTTTTATAAAGAAATTTCTACTTTGTTAGTTGATGCTAAACAAACTTCTTAGTTTTTATTATATTTAGTTTTTAAACTAGAGTATCTTTATTAAGTGAAGATTCTATTTATTAAAATAAAAAAAATAGAAACGAGTTTAGAGAGAAAGTTTAGAGAGAAACGATTTCCACTCCTCCTTATGATTTGTTTGATCTTTTGCCGGATGATCGGGTCATCCAAATCCTTTCTAAATGGAGTCCAAGTACTTCCCCTCCTTCAGATTTCTTCAATATATCATTGATGTGAGTTATTTCTTGAATATCCCTTATTCACTAGCAGATGTCATAGGTTTTACACTCTATCCCTAAGTCCAGACGTCCTATCAAAGCTTTCTCCCAAGTCATTTGACATGAAAGCAGAAAATTGGTGTGAATCTTCTCACGGGTTCTTAAAAAGGTGTTCGGATGTTGGTAACGTGGAAGCTAGTTATACATTAGGAATGGTTAACCCTCTTTGCTTTTCTCTCTCTTTTCTTAAATGGCCCACATCTTTCTCTCTCTACATTCTTTCTAGAATGACCCGCATCTTCAAATTTTGGATGAACTGAATTACTAGATGAAGGTATTAAGATGTTGATGACGAGAGTTCTTTAATGGGAAAATTTCTTATCCTTTGTAATAGATTAGTGTTTAAGGATTACAATTGAATGTTCAAGGTCGTAGATAACTTACTAATTTACTCGTGTAGGTGGATGTGCGTACGTAACTCCGTCATAAAAAAGTAATCTGGTCAGTCTCACAGAAAACGTCTACTTATTTTTTATATAATTTAAACTTTAGATGTGTGTATATATATATAGATTTTTTTATTTAATAAATAATATCTTCACTTAATAAAGATACTCTAGTTTCAAAACTAAATATAATAAAGACAAGAATTTTGTTTAACCTCAATTAATAAAGTAGAATTTTTTATATAAAAGTTTGTTAGTTAAAAATAATTCTTTTTTTAATTTCATGTTTTTAAGTTTCTAATATCATTAAAATTTTGTTAAACTAATTATAATTTTGATTTATACAAGTTATTATTGTAATTAAATAATTTATATATACATATTATTGAATTATTAATAGATTTGTATTAGAGGAAGATAGATTTTAAAGTAAATTTTTTATTTTAAGTAAAAATGTATATCAATAATTTAATATCTGATGGATTTATTAAAAACTTCAAAACTAAATATTTTTCTTATATAACATGTCAATCTCTTTTATAAGATCAAGCTAAACTTTTTACTTAATAAAAGTATATCTATTAAACTAAATATAATAAGAAAAACATATTTACTTAAAATAGAAAATAAACTTTTTTATTAGTATAAATTAATAAAGTCGAAAAAATACTTATAAATATTTTTTTAGTTACAAATATAAATCTTTTTATTTTATTTTTATAACTTTTTAATATAATTAAAATTATATTAAAATAGCTCTAATCTGTAATTTGATTAAACTAAATTTCTATCTCAAGTGGTTATTCATAATTAGTGTGAATCTTCTTATAGAGTTTTTTACAACATAAATGTTGTATAGAGCCGCATATGAAAAGAAAAGGAATAACGACCAAATCAGTGGAGGACATTGGCTCATCACGTGAACAAATTTCAGACTTTCGGAATCTAAGTTTAGTCGTCCGTCAAACTCAAAAGCTTACGGTTATATCCTCTACGAAACTCAATTCTGGATCGTTTATTATTTAAACGGTCCAGATTTAATAATCGATCAAATCCCCCAAAGACAACTTTCCCTCACTCTAGAAACCTTGTAAGTCGAGTTTCATTTGATTCAATCGTAACTTAACCCAAATGTTTGTATCATCACCTTCGTTATCATCACTGTAATCCTTAAATGTTTGTATCTTAAAGTAATCTTCGTCATCATCTTGCGATGCACCATCGTTGTTCTCATCATTATCTCTTTCGTTATCATCGTCATTGTATCAGCACCTTCGTCATCATCGTTGTTTTCGTCGTTACTATCGTAACTGTTATTCGAGTGTCTCGATATCCATATGCCTGCTTGACACATACTTGAACAGTATCCACGACCACAACTACGATTTCGGGTTAACTAACAAAGCTACCACTTAGATTTCATAGTACCTATTTCATAGCTTGTCAATGACCCCTCCCAGATCTACCTATTTATTTACAAACCACATTAATGGCATGTGAAATATCTAATATTATACAAACCGTAGCATACATAATGCTACCGACTGCACTAGCATAAGGCGCTCGAGACATCTTACTTGAAAGCCTTAAATGTACTGCCAAATGGGGTACCATAAGTTGGAGAACAACACTACAGTAAGTAGTTGGATTGTCTAAAACTGAGACTAAATACATAGCAGCAACAAAGGAAGTGAAGGAAGCAATATATTAAGGAGTTTAGTTTGTGATTTGGTTTGAACCAGGAGGTAACAAATGTCTACTGTGATAACCCGAATACGATTCATTTGACCAAAAATCAAATGTATCACAAGGAACTAAGCACATTAATGTCACGTATCACTTCATCAAATATGTAAAAGAAATAAGAAAATAACACGATGAATAAGATTCCCAAAGAAGAAAATCCAGTTGATATGTTTACCGAAGCAGTAACTAAATGTTGAGGGCTCTTAGAGGTCAGACCCTTATAAGGCTATTGCAACGATGCGAGAGGTGTTGATCATATGATGGTGGTATATTCAAGTCAAGGTGAAGAATTATTGCAAGTGTCTTGTATACGAGTCGATATCTAACCTAGCTTGTGATCCGGAAAATCGCTTTCAGGACAACGTCACCAGGGAGACGAATCCAAAAGAGTTTTGTCACCTTAGCCCGACCCTTTGCTATTTTTGCCCGACTCTTAATCATACACTTTTAGGAAGATTTAATTCGAGCCCTTTTATCTCATTCCCCAGAGTCATATCTTCTGATCGAGTCAACACTCTTTTGTGTCACCCATTTTAGGATTCAGTCGTCGTTAGCTACGAATTATACAAATATTTCGCAGATCGTAATTGGATTTTAACTGAATATTATGATCCGTAAAACGTCCAGACTTGATGATCTTCATCATTTGTCCTGATAAAAAAATTGACCGCATTATCATCTTGATTGAAGTCCGGACATCTCCTTCATCGAGTTACCTAGAACCTTCTGAGGTGTAAAAATGAGAAAACCTTCTATTTAAACTAGATAAGTAGCTTGGAAATTTTCTCTTTTTTATCTTCTGCTTAATGTTGCCAGAGAGACAAATAACTTTGATGAGAATTTTCTACACTTATTGTGTTAAATCCATATCATTTTATAGAGACTTCTAAAGTCACATACCTATTCGAAATAGGATTTCTAACAAGAATGGAAACATAAATCCAAAACTGAGTAGGATTCACATGTTGGAAATTTGTCATTTCTGGGACCTTTTAATGTGGTCGGTCAAGACAACCCGTTCTCTTGGGACTGGCCTAGCCGACCATTTGGCCACATAGGGTTGGCCTTATCATGGCCCGGGCCATCTACTCGGACACTTTTTGGTTCGGACACTTGGTCTGACCTTTTGTTATCTTTGTACAAATCTTAGCCGACCTCTTTAAATACTTTTAGGTCGATCTAATTCGCACCCCTTATATCCCATTCCCTCTAGTTAAATCTTCCGATCAAGTCGACATTTTTTTAAATAACACGTTGTAGGATTCCTTCGTCGTTAGTCACAAATCATCAGAGTAACTCGCGTATCATAGTTGGTTTCTAGCAAAACATTATGATCCTTAAAACAAACGGACTTGATGATCTTCATCATTTGTCTTGTCCGACAAATTGAGCGCATCGCCATAATGATTGAAGGACATCTCCTTCATCAACTTCTCAACTTAGACTTTGGATTGAACTATTTAACTGCAAAAATACTTCACTAACTTAAGCGTTGTAGAGATTTCTGAATTTTTTGAGGTTCTGGCCCTAAAAAATACAAGAAGTTCATTATTTGGTTCGTTGATTCTTCATCATTTGAATAATAACCTAAACTAATTTTTAGATGTCATCATAGTGGAACAGAAAATCCTTTATAATCACATGCATCAGCCAGGCTAGAGTATCCCGACTCCTTAAGTGCTTCAATAGGTTGATGAGAAACGAAAACGTTATATTTCTACGGTTCTATCCCTCAACTTCTTTCAACAGATAAGAGTTTCGAGATCGTAATGAAGACACCAAACTCTTATATATGTCGACGCTAATGCCTTTCTTGAAGCCCATAATGCCGGTTTTGAGAATAGTACAAGTTCACGTCAATACTTGTTATATTATGAGAGACTGCTTCATTTGTTTCAACCAAAAAGTAAAAAGTTTACAAAATATTATATTTGTTGCCCGTTTTGATCATAATTATTATTTAATCAAATCGTCAATGTTTAAGGAGAAACAAATTAAGAATTGAGTTCATTCCTATATGGCCCCCTATTTTCAGATAAATGTCATTACTACCCTTCTTAATTCTAAATTTAAAACAAATAAAAAAAATTATTTCCACCTCACCCCTCTCTCTCTCCACCTCATCTCTCCCTACACCTCATCTCTCTCTCTCTCTCCAATTCACCTCTCTCTCTCACTCCAACTCTCTTACTCACC
>BEHA01050362.1:201402-216353 GCA_002897215.1 Eschscholzia californica subsp. californica | reverse complement strand
TGTGTTAGCTATTAGACAAATTGCCATATATGTCCAATAGAAAAGATCATAAACAGAATTTAGGGAAGACTCAATTTCAAATTAACTTTATCTTGAGAGAATCTTCTGTTTGGTAGGCTCAACAAAGACTGGTGTTTTAACTCTTTGTTAGAGAAAAAAAAACTCTATTTGGCATGAGCTAGCTAGCCCTCTCATAATCATTAGCGTATAGGAAATAATGTTAGTATTTCGCATGACATAGCTGTCTCATGAATAGTTCTGCCAATGTCGAAATATAAGAGTTACAAGAGGAGAGATTTATACAAGTTATGGGCCGTACTCATTGGAGTACACACCTTTTCGAAAATTCAAGACCAAATCACTCAACTAGACCTCGAGTTAATAGGTTAATTAATGTGAATATCAAGAGATTGTTTTTGTTTCTTCGGGCTCTCGGGCACTAGCTCTAAATGGAGTAATATTAAGATTCCACGCTCGATCTCTTAGATAGATCATAGATGGGAAGATGATTTACTAATTAATTGATATTACACTTTGTATATGGTTTCGTTATTAATTGATATTACACTTTGTATATGGTTTCGTTTGTTTGGGCTTAAGCTTAGTACGTACGTCTACTCTGCATTCTCCATGTTTCAAGAAAAAAGAAACAGACCACGAGTTTATGCCCAAGAGATCGGTTTATTCACTATTTTCACTTGGAAAATGGTAAGTGTACAATTTTTTTTGACATTTAACTTAGCAAAGACCCCAAGTAAAAATAATTATGTTTGTCTCTCCATTGCAGAGAACAATGTTGGTAATATCACTTAATGTTCTCCTTCTACAATTTCTTCACCAAATGGCCAAAACTAAGAAACAGGTTAGGAGATCAATTATAAAAGCCTCGTCATTCATTCTCCTAAGGAGATAGCTTTAATAATTATCCCATTTAATTAACTTTACTTCTTGTTTCCAACATCAATGGTTTGGTTGGTTAATTACAGGCAACTACGGCCTTTTAATACGTCGGCCGGTTTTCGTACACCCAATGCGTGTGTTTAGGTTAGGCGAGTCATCGTCCTATAAGATATTTGATTAGGTTAATTAATTTAATGATGTCCATATCATGCATGGGATCGTGTGGTAAAAAAGATTAGCTAGTTAGGGTAATAGGGTTAGGCAAGTAGTCATAATTAGTGAGAATTTTGGTAAACTTTTTATTAAACTTGATTATAACATACACATTTGGGTAGCTAAAGTGCTAAACTAAATAAAGCTATAGATTACTTAATTATGTAAGATGAAAGGATGGCTATGATGATTAGACATATAGTTGGAGAGGTGGGGTGGGGGCGTGGGCCCAAATGCAAAGTTAGGGTTGGGGTTAGAGAAATGGTGTAAATGTTTGTCTCCATTTGTAGCAAAAGAAAGTGAGTGAAAGTGTTAAACAAATGTTGTATGAGACTAGTTAATGATAAATTTATACCTTATTGCTCGACAAACGATGACCTGATACACTATAAACAGATAAGGGAATCAATTTTAATTAATAACCTAGAATACTACTCTTTGTCTCTCTCTTTATGTACATCATCTCTCGCTCTCACACAACACACACACACCCACACACACATATATATATATATATATAATAAATCATATATGAATTATACTTCTAAGGGAAATATGTTCTATTTTTTCACATATGTACTTTTTTGAGTTGTTTTGTGAAAGGGTCGTACATAATTATCGAGTTTTGTAAAAAGGCATGACCGTTTATTATTTTGCGAAAGGGTCGCGGGTTATTATTAACCGTTAAATAAATGTTAGATTTAACTTTCGCATTGCATGAAAAGTTAACTCGTTAAGCAGATGTAACGATGTTAACCCAAGTGAATCTGAAAGAACCTATTCGGTTATTGAAGGAAGGACATACTAAATTCATGTTCTTCCCTTTATCTTTCTTCAACCTTTGATTTTCATCAGAAATTTTTATGGGTCATTTTGTTTCATCTAATAGTTTAAAAGAAATTCAAAGTTACGTTAATAGAAGCAGCCAGGAAATTTTGAAAAATTAATATTTTTCACGATGAATCTTATAATTTTTCACTTTTGTGAGTTTAGTGTAGTTAGATTTAATGGTGTTAAAACTTTTAAACAATATAGCTAGAATAAACAGTGTTAAAAACTTAACTGGTCAATATTAGTCCACGACCCATTCGCAAAATAATAAATAGTCATACCCCTTTCACAAAATCCGGTACTTATGTACGACCTTTTCTCAAAGTAACCCGATTTTTGTTAAGTGCGAAATCTTTTGGAGGAATTTTGCTTACAAATAAGTTTCTGGTTGAAACACAAACTTTTAAATCTGAATTTTCAACATTAGTTTATTTTTATTTCAACTACAAACTTTTAAATCTGATTTTTCAACAGTAGTTTATGTTTACTTCAACTACGGAATTCAAATCTGATTCTTCAACAAAACTTTTCCTGTGGAGTTTTAAATCCGAATTTTCTACAACAATTGTAACTGTATATATCTGAGTTAATCTCTGCCTTTAATGCATTGGCTACAAAAGAGGATAGTCCAAGGATATGCTTTACTGACTAGTTTGACTGGAATAAATTCAGAATTTAATTTATTCATTTCAACGCTAACCCTTAGATCATTAGTTTCAAACGATTGAGAATCATTGGATATTTGGACATTTAGATTTTGAGCCTTTAAATAGGACTCTTATTCTCAGAAGGATCGTTGGATCTTTTTTAAATAGGACTCTTATTCTCAGAAGGAAAAGACAAAAAAATCTATCTCTCTACTTGTCTTCTCTATTCTCTCTATCACTCTCTCAAGATCAGTAGACCCAGAATGAAGTTTGTTTCTTCAGTTCTTGATATAGAACAGTTGAATCCTAGGGGACTTCGCTCGGATACTGCAAAGCAATACCTAATTCACTGGTAGCAGGGGCGTTTCAAGTCTTCACATTGTTATCAAAATAGTAATAAAAAACAACAAAATAAAAGGTAATATCAAATTGAGCAATGAATTGTTGAGACTAGGCACTTACTTAGACATAATAAACTCTACTAAAGAACTCTTAACTAGAAATTTTCAGATGAAAGACCTAGGACAAGCAGATGTCATTCTAGGAATAAAAATCCTAAGGAATTCTGAAGAGATTGCCTTGAGTCAAACACATTATATAGAGATTGTACTTAGAAAGTTTAGGCAATTTGACTATTCTCCAGCAAAGGTACCATTTGACAATTCCTTGGTGCTAAAGAAGAACAAGGGTGAGGCAATATCCCAACTAGAGTACTCTAAGGTGATAGGAAGTCTAATGTATATATTGAACTGCATTAGACCAGACATTGCTTACGCGGTAAGCAGACTAAGTAGGTACACATGCAATCCTGGCCAGAGTCATTTGGACGCATTAATTAAGGTATGAAGATACTTAAGTATACATTATCGTATAGCCTACATTACTCACGTTATCCTGCGAAGGATATACTGATGCAAACTGGATTTCTGACTCAGAAGAATCGAAGTCGACAAGTGGATTTGTCTTTACACTTGCAGGAGCTGCAGTTGCTTCGAAGTCATCCGAGCAGACGTGTATTGCTAGATCAACTATGGAATCATAATATATTGCACTTGATAGAGCTACAGAAGAGGCTGAATAGTTATGTAGCTTTTTGGATGGTATACCAATTTGGTCCAAACCAATGACTTAAATTCTAATTCACTGTGATTCTAAAATTGCAACAGCTAAAGCTAAAAAAAAACATTTACAATGAAAAGTCTAGACATATTTGTCGAAGACATAATGTAAAGCAATTATTGGCTAATGGAGTAAGTTCCATAGACTTTGTGAGGTCTAAGGAAAACTAAGCAGATCCTTTGACGAAAGGATTACCAAGAGATATTGTAAATGCAACGTCGAGGGGGATGGGGCTAAAGCCCATATAAGAGTAAATCATCTATGACGGATACCCAACCTTGGAATTGGAGATCCCGTGACCCTGGTTTGTGAGCATATCCTAGTATTCATGAGTGCTCTAGACAATAGCTCAATTCTCATAGGAGGCGGCCCTATATGAGTGTGGAAGGGGGCCCGCCTCCTATGAGAATTGGGCTATTCTCTAGAGCACTCATGAATACTAGGATATGCTCATGCCCGATAACGAGCACAACCGAGTGATCTTGACAGTACAAAGAGGAATTGTGTGTGAAGTTTGTTGATCGAGTCCACAATATGGAAGGTCAGTTCAAGACATCGTGTTCACTGACCAATTAGTAGTCCCAGCGGATTATTATTAGGTGAAGGTTCAAGTCATAACGACACTCTCAACAACAAAAAAAGTCATAACGACATCTTCACCGATGCACAAAACCTCTCATTCATTTTTCTTCCGTTCTCTTTAAACTCATTCCTAATTTATTCATGTGGGGGATTGTTATATTTAATAATTCTAGATTTTAAATAAGTGAATAAATTCTTGCTAAGTGCGAAATTGGAGGAATTTTGTTTACAAATAAGTTTCTGGTTGAAACACAAACTTTTAAATCTAAATTTTCAACATTTGTTTATTTCTTCTTCAACTACAGACTTTTAAATCTGATTTTTCAACAGTAGTTTATGTTTACTTTAACTACGGAATTTCAAATCTGATTCTTCAGCAGAACCTTTCCTAACCTTTCCTGTGGAGTTTTAAATCCCGAATTTTCTACAACAATTGTAACGGTCAATTTATGAGTTAATCTTTGCCTTTAATAAATTGGATACAAAAGAGGATAGTCCAAGGAATATGCTTTACTGGCTAGTTTGACTGGATTACATTCGGAATTTAATTTATTCATTTCCATGCTAACTCTTAGATCATCGGTTTCAAACGATTGAGAATCGTTGGATCTTTGGACATTTAGATTTCGAGACTTTAAATAGGACTCTTATTCTCAGAAGGAAAAGACAGAAAAAAAATCTAATTCTCTCTACTTGTCTTCTTCATTCTCTCTATCACTCTGTCAACATCAGTAGATCAAGAACAAAGTTTGCTTCTTCAGTTCTTGATATAGAACAGTTGAATCCTAAGAGACTTCGCTCGGATACTGCAAAGCAATACCTAATTCACCGGTAGCAGGGGCGTTCAAAGTCTTCAGGACAACGAGTGACATTTGTGCCTCTGTTCCACCATCATTGTCTCTTCATCTATTGCAGGTTTCATTATATTTAGTGGTCGTTTTGCTGGTTCAAAACAAAGTCCTAAGAAAGATAAGTTCTTACTTTATTATCAGTTCATTGCTCAATTTGATATTTCTTTTTATTTTGTTGTTTTTTTATTACTATTTTGGTAACACTTACACCTTCTTGTAGTAATCTTAACTTAAAAGAGTAAGGGCTTAAATAGAGAGCCCTTGGAAAACAAATTCAAGGGTTAATGATAAATATCTTATAAGCATAATACTAATAAACTTATTAAGAGCCATAACCACTTGTTTGAGTTAATTGGACATACATGGTGAGCATGTTATAGAGCAAATCCATCATTTTATGGGAAGAGAAGGATCTTCTAATTAACAAGTATTCAACTGTACGAACACATCATAATCTCGATCTCCTTACTAAACTAATCCATAATTAACTTGTTTAATAGCACCAATGATTGTTCGATTTGTACATTTAAATATGATTGGGAATACAACAAAGAAAGAACCCCATTCAGCTAGATGTCCTAATTTTGATTATCAAGTAAACTAATATCTTCGTGTTATGCATATCTCGATATAAAAACTAAGCAAGTAGTTTTCTTATCCTTAATTTTCCCTTGGTGGAAATACTAATTAACCAATAAGTTCTTGTATATATATATATACATATATATATATATATATATGTATATGCCCACATGAAGATAATGAAAGGAGTAGAGACCACTGATGATGAAGCAAACAAAGATGGGGTTGGTAGATGTTATCTCTTGTCTTTTCAGGGTGTTTGAAGGGCTATATCAAAATGTGAAATATGTGACAAATTTAAGTTTAAAATGGGATGATAGATAGCTATAAATACTGAATTATAATGACATTTGTAACCCATTAAGGGAACAATTAGTATTAATTAAGTAGTTATTATAATTTAATTAATCCCACCACTCCTTCCTCTCTCAAATTCTCTCCCCTCCCATGGATGTTTATAAACATAGTGGCTGGTGAGGATCATATTTAGGACCTCCACTGCATTGAGAACAGAACCACACCCAAAAAGAAACCCTAAATAATCAAATATGACAGGATTTGGATCTCCTTGTGGAGCTTGCAAGTTCTTGAGGAGGAAGTGTGCTAATGGTTGTATATTTGCACCATATTTTTCCCATGAACAAGGACCTACGATCTTCGCTGCAATTCACAAGGTCTTCGGAGCAAGTAATGTTTCAAAGCTCCTTTCACATCTTCCGGTGAGAGAGCGTAGTGAAGCCGCTGTTACAATTTCGTACGAAGCTCAAGCGAGGCTTCACGACCCGGTTTACGGTTGTGTCTCTCATATATTTGCACTTCAACAACAGGTTAATTGATGCTTAACAATTACTCCAAGTTGATTATAATTCATGATTCAAATACTAGTAAATATAGTGTTTGTTATAACTATATGTATCATGACTTACCCATGTTTTTTTGGTTTCAATATTTGTAGGTTTTCAACTTACAAGCACAATTAATCTCTCTCAAGGCTCAAGCAACCCAAACCCTACCCATTAGTGGTTCTAGTTCCTCAAGCTCTCAAGAAGACAATTTCCATGGCAAGTTATTACCTTCAATTTATGACTCATCAAATGATATCCAAAGTTTGTTTCATTTACAAGAGAACCCTAAGATGACAAATCAATTTCAAAGAATTCAAACAAATAATCCTTCTGAAACCATGATATATTATGGAAATGAAATCATGGATAATAGTCCAAACCCCATAAGTGATCACAATTACCATTCAGCCATGCTTGGAGCAAATAGCTCATTTACTACAATTGAAGATTCTTCTTCTCCTCCATTCATAAGTAGTACTACTTCTTCAGACTTCATGCAAACAGACATCAGAAAAATGGCTTACCAGAGCATCGACAACTTTCAATCGATTACGGGTAGCTTTGCTTATCTTAACTAGTAATGCTCCGATTCCTTACGTAAAGAAGATCATAAAATGAGTAATACTATTAGGCTATTGATGTATTATTCATTAATTTTGAAGTGCTAATGGATGTTACTAAAACCCTGCACTTTTCTTATGATCATAAGATTTCTAGAAACCCTAGCTAGATAGACACTATGTATACATTTTACATTAGTCCTTAGATCTTGTGTATCCATGGGAGTTGTTATTAGGATAATGATGTAATATTTTCTAATAATATAAAGCTTTCTCAGTTTATGTTAATTAACTTTAGATGATCATAAGTACATGCGGATCCATTGAAGATCTAACTTTTGACCTAGGTATTAATAAAACCCTAGCTATTTAGTAGTTTGCTATTATTGACACTTTCCTTTGGTAAACCAAATTAAGCTTATTTTGTTGATAAACAGATGATTGGTATTACTATTAGGTAAACAAGCTATCCATTTTTCAGATACTTGAAAATGGAAATTTGAGTACACCCTAAATATAAATTTAGATCATGGAAGAAATCGATGTGACCACGTATAAAGGTGACATATTAAAACGGGCAAAACCGAAGCTACGGGTAAGGGAAGTGGACAAAGTTTTGAGGGATGGTGCGAAATAATCTTCTGCTAATTCGTTGTCGCTTCGTCCGGCCCACTTTGAGGGTCAAATTCCATCGTTTAAGTCCTCAAAACGAACTTTTAGTAGTTTTTTATTTTATCTTTAGCAAGTGTTTTTAGTTTGGGTATTCTCTTATTTTCTTGAGATTCTAATGTTTTATTTTCTTAGAAGGTGTTATTTGAATTTGATTAGGTTAAGAAAACCGCAAAGCTACATAAGGGGGTCTAGGAGTTGTTTTATTCATTCAATATTATCACTAACAATTCTGTTTTTCACTTTAATCTTGTAAAGTTTCGATTTTCTAAGAGTTATACGAAGATCTAATTCTTTTCGGAGTTTTCCGCTGCGTCAGAAACAATGGTTAAATACTAGATCAATACATGGTGCTTCTATTCTATCTTGGGAATACCAATGAAGGAGAAGCTTCATATTGTTCTAAACCAAGAAAATACAATTGAATTCACTACAGGTAGATAGTAGATAATTAAGGTTGATCATTTAGAAGTTAAGTAGCTTCCCTATGTTTTAGATAACAAGACTTTAATATAAATCCTATTTATTAGAAGTTGAGTAGCTTCTCTAAGTTTGATTTGAAATTTGACTAAGAGATCTAGATGGACTAGAGTAGTTTTTAGAGTGTATGTGTTTATTTCCGTCTGACTCGTAATGTCTGGTTCTTCTGAATAAGAGGCATGACAAGATTTTAGGTCTATTTAAATCAGACATAAGTTAAGACTAATTAAGAGTTCGTTGACTGAAATGGCCCAAATTATAACCACTATAGTGCCCTTGTAACAATGACGATTCAAAATTGGACAAGTCAGACTCATACGAATTAAATTCAGACTCAGATGATGAGAAAGAAAAATAACAACGCTACCGTAATATTTCTGTCATTGTTGCTTATTTTTGGAAAGAGAACACTCTCAGCCACATCGTAACTGTGGGACCCTTGCTAGTATTGACCTCCTGGACTAGTACCGTTGGTGGCTCCTCATCCGAGGAGTAATGCTCCTGTAAAGTCTTTCCGATTGGTGTACCAAAATTGCTTTGTTTAATATGTATATCACACATCTGGTTCTGGTTCATGGAGTCTCGTTCTAACTGAGCTAGCTAGTGGCTTGGTCTTCAGTTTACATGTATGCATTTTTGCTCTATTGCTTCTATCTTTTCTTTTGTAAAGTCAGTTTTTGGAAATGCTTCTCGTTCTTCCTGTCTAGGAAGTCTTGCAGCCACTACTCTTTTGGTGCCCCTTGTTGGGCTCCATTGTCATTTTGGTGCCCCTTGTTGGGCTCCATTGGTACACATTTTAGAAACGGCAAAATTTGTATGATATGTCATACATAATGCGCCAATGTGAAGCTAATTACAATTGTAACTATGAAATTGCACTAGAAGGTTCAAGGTTGGTAAACCTTCATAAAAGACATATCTATGATATATATATATATATATACCGATTGTAGTTGAGCATGACCATCCAAACTGGAGTAGACAGACTTCACGAAGAAGCCTTTTAAAGAAATGCCGTAGTAGCTTTTATTTCTTATTCACGTATAATATTTTTCCATGAAATGGTTGACAAGACGGAAGTTTACTCGGAACAATTTTTTATTTTTTTTTCCAAAAGAGATGATAGCGTAGAAACCAGTGTAAATAATTGAAGTCCGTACTCGAGAACAACCATTTGGGGCTGCTGCTGCTGCTGCTCAGAGAAGCAAGGAAGAGCTAGATGTGAAAGTTAACTTTCTTTAGTTAATTCCTTAAAAATATATAACATAGAACAACAAAGTTTGTTAAACAAATTAAGAAAAGGTCCGGCAAGGTAGGTCCTTGATGTAATGTTAGTTTTTTTTTAAGTTGATGTAATGTTAGTTAGGTGCTTGGTCCTCTAAAGAAAAACATAGTCGTGTCCTTATCTTAGTCCATTAACCTTTAAATATATATGGGAAATGCTAAATGTACAAAGAATCTTTAACAAGATTCTTAACAAAATGCTAAATGAACGGTCCCGATCAAAGTCAAACTTTGAAAAACTTTGATTAACTTTTGTCTTTCAGTGAATATAACAAAGAGTACTCTCATAACTCACTTCAACTCATTACCGACTAGTTTAACTTGAATGTATATAACATTTATCATGGTATCAGAGCTAAACCCATAGTTGATAGGCAAAACAATAACACATAGGTACGCAACTGCAAAATGTGTTTCACATCACATGAAAAAATAGTCTCACATAGACAAAATGAACCCTCATACTAAATAATATAATGTTTAAGTCGATTCAAAATCAGTTGGCAATGAGTGCGGCTTAATCATTGTCAAGTGGTTTTGAATTAGATGTCTATAAAACATAAAAATTTGCCACTTGTGTAATATCCTAAATTTGTACACAACTATATCATATATTACTAAAAACATGTGTGTAGTTCACGTCAGTTGATTTGTATAGGCCAGAAAACATGCCTACGGTGTATAACTAGCTATGGTTTCGTATGCTTGTGTTTTTGCCCTATAGGATCCAAGATCCCTGTCAATTGATATTGCATACACACACACACACACGAGCTTATCACGTAATAATACGGTACCGTACAGGAGCAATTCTAGTTCTTGGTCTGATACGTGAAGAAGTGTTGTTGACTCTTCAGATGCAATCAATAACATATTTAATTAGTAATTTAGTAGTAGTTTAGTCAATAATTTTAACCATTAGTGATTAGTGGACCCCAGTTAATTAAAATACTTTGAATTACTCAGTAAACTTGTTAGTGGGTTCATAAGTTTTAGGATTTAATTGTTACAATTGTGGAAGCTAGGGTTTCGGCTGAAGAAGAGAAGAGACAGATTAGGGCAAACAGGTTAAGAATAGGGTTTTATATGGTCAACCAAAACTCTATTTCTAGTCTTCCCAGTCAAGTCAACATAATGGACCAAGACCAAGCTCCAGCCCAAGTCAACAGGATTAGACCGACTCCCATTGTGTCTAAAGGCACCTGTATGAAAACAAGAAAGTTAGTTAGACTTTGTTGTTTTCTGTTTTTCTGTTTTAGTTTTCTGTTTCTAGTTAAAACTGAATTACAACTCTCTTATCATTCCTCCTATATAAGGAAACTTGTCAACCAAAAGAGATTATTGAAAATAAAAAAGAGTTAGAGAGTTTCTTACATGGTATCAGTTAGGTTGTGATCCTTAGCTAGGGTTTCCTTTCTCTCCAACTCAAGAACAATCATTCCAAATCTCGCAAAATCAAAACAAGATATGATCAAAATTCAGATAAAATGGATCATTACTAAAGATAACAAGGATCAAAATTAGATAACAAAGATCAAAATCAAGCTTCAAAATCAAAAGTGATAAGTAATTAGAATCACTTACTATTTTTTCAGACTTATCTTCAGCTCCTCCTGGTTCTTTACTCATCTATTCAATTCACTAATCATGACAGCCTCAAATCAAGGTAATCTTCCACCAATCTTTTCTGTTACTAGCTTTATAACAAAGAAACTAGATGATAGCAATTATCTAATGTGGAAAGACCAAGTGGAAACTATGCTTGGAAGCTATGATCTATTAGGGTTTGTTAATGGTACTATAGAAGAACCTCCTCAACTTAGATATATCAATGGTATAGAACAAGTAAACCCCGATTTCCAAGTTTGGAGATCAAAAGAGAGTTTTGTTAGGTCATATCTTAAAAATACTCTCTCAAAGTCTGTTTATTATGATACATATGGGTTAAAAACAGCAAAGGAAATATGGGAATACCTTGATCTTACCAACAATGAAGGTCTAGAATAAAAAAAAGACCAACTTAGAAGAAAATTACAAACAATCAAGAAGGGAAATGCATCTATTGCTGAATATCTCAGAGAATTAAAGCTAATTGATGATTCTTTAACATCAGTACATGATAAGATTAGTGAATCTGAGCTTGTCAGACTAGCCATTCATGGCTTAAACTCTGACTATGACCAGTTTGTCATTGCTATAAGAGCAAATAATGAACAATTGACTTTAGCTCATCTAAAGTCAAGACTAATTCAACATGAGCAGTGGTTATTGCAAAAAGAAACTGATCAGGAGGCATATTATGTTAGGAGACAGTATTCAAAGCTACATCAAAGACAACCTAGTAATCCCTCACCATCTTACTATAAAAATCAGGCTTATGCAAAGAGAGATGGGTCTCCTACAAAGGGTCAATCTTCAGTAAATAATCAACTAAAAGGTCAAAAGGCTGAGGACTTTGATTTCTCCTCAGTCCCATGTGGTCTGTGTAAGAGATGGGGACATACCCCTGGTGTTTGTTATTTTAGATACAAACCAAATAAAAATTACCCTACTTATCATACTGAATCTCAATGTCCTCAAGATGGTGTTGAAGAAGTTCATCATGAAGAAGATACCACAAACATGAAATCATATTCTTATATAGAAGAAGGTATGCTAGAATGCAATAATGCTATGCTATTACCATATGAAAACAGTGATGAATATGATGAATTTCATGAGTGTCATACTGCTGTAGTGATTAATTACTGATTTAGAAGATGAAGTCTATTATGATTGCAACCCAGAACAGGAACAGTGTTTTGTCACTACAGACTCTACTCTTATATCAAATAAGGATAGTTCTTGGCTGGCTCATACAGGAGCTAGTAGCCATATGACTCACAGTGAAGAGAATCTCACCTTAATTCAACCTTATAATGGTTCTGATGCTGTTATGGTGGGCAGTGGTAAGTTTTTACCCATTTCTAGCACAGGTAAATCAACACTCTCCACTTCAACACATAATTTTGAGTTAAGTAAAGTTCTATATGTACCTAATCTTAAGAGGAATTTGCTATCAATTTCAAAATTCACAAAAGATAATGCATGCTCAGTAGAATTTCTACCATGGGGTTATAATATAAAGGATATTCATTCAAAACAAATCCTAGCAGAAGGGCCTGTCAAAAACAATTTGTATCCTATAGAGGTGCATAATGTTATGTTAAAACATAGACATAAGGTTGCTTACTTATCTCAGACATCTTCAAATTATGATATTTGGCATGCAAGATTGGGGCATTCTAATAGTGCAGTTATCAAACAACTTCATGAGGAACATAAAATTACTCTAAGTACCAAGATTGACAAAACTTTTTGTAAGTCTTGTGAATTAGGTAAAAGCAAGTGTCTACCTTTTGAATCTTCTTCCTCTACTACCAATACTCCTCTATATTTGATTCATTGTGACATTTGGGGACCAGCCCCTGTCACCACTCCTAATGGTGCAAGATACTATATATTGTTTCTAGATGACACTACAAGAAAAAACGGTTCTAGCGACAAAATTTTTTGTCGCTAAACATTAGATTTTTGTTGCAAAAAATGTTTATCGACGAAAAAAATTTTGTCGTCACTTGGTCGTAGTAGCATCGTCAGGGAATGTATTTAGTGGCGAAATAAAAGTTCGCCGCAAAAAATACTTTTCAATGACAAAACTTATTTAGTCATAAAAAATATTTTTAACGACAAAATTCAATTGTTGTTGAAAGTATTTTTCAACGACCAAAATATTTGCCACCAAAAGTATTTTTCAGTGACAAAAGTTGTAGTCCCTAAAGAATTTTTCTGTGGCAAAATATTTGGTTTCAAATTTTTTTTTTATTAACAAAAATTTATTGTCTCGAAAAGTATTTTTGCTGACAAAGTTAGTTTGTCGCTGTAAAAGTTTCCAGTGACTAAATAAGATCGTCGCCATAAAAGTTTTCAGTGACTAAATAAATTCGTCTCAAATTTATTCTGTGACGAAATAATTCGTCTCATAAATTTTTTACGACGTTACAGTATTGCTGTTGAAAATATTTTTATGGACGAATTGTTTTATCGACAAAGTAAGTTGGTCGCTACAAAATATTTTAGTGACTAAATGATATTGCTTCAAATTTAAATTAGCTATAAATAGTTCGTCGCATAATATTTTGCGACATCATAATAAATAATATTCAAAGACAAAGTTATATGAAATTGAATCAATATAACAAAACATAACCGTTAACTAATGTAGTAAAACAACTTACAACTAAGACATCCTTAATTCTTCAAAGCAAAACACATAAAAGACTAATAAAATATCCAAACAACTAAGTAGTCTTTTCTAAGAAAAATCTAGAAACAAAAAACTGAACTCAAATATTGCTGGTGTTTGAAGAGGTCCTGCCATCAGGAACAGTGGCGGACCCAGAAAAATTTCGTTGTGGGGGCACTTTTAGTTATAATAAATAGGTGTAAATCATTCAAAAATCTTGATATGATGTTCAAGCGAGTGACTTATATCTTATAGTTACATTCTGAACTAACTTGACTAGTGCTAACTTGTGCCTTGTGTGGACTGTATCTCAATATAAATAATTAGTCGTATACACGCTCAAATTATATAAAAATAATGTGTAAATTTTATTTCCAAATAATAAGAAATCTTTACATCTTGAAAAGTGGTCGTCATAATTTACGTTATTAAAGAAGATAAAGAAAGAGAGAGACAGAAAAAAAAACTCTGTACTGATTTTAGATGAATTAGTCAGAAAAAAAAAAAAATATATATATATATATATATATATATATATATATATATATATATATATATATACTAAATCGGCCTAAAACAAAGGGAGAGACTTGTATGGAGAAACACAATTGTAACAAAGTTATAGGGGTCAACATCAAACTTACAAAAAAGACAAACTAAAAGAAGAAGTGATTTTAAAATAAAGGATCAAAAGAAGAATTTCAGGGCCAATATGATAGGCAATTAAAATGTAAGGGGTAAAAAGAATTTTACCTATTCAAATTTGAAATAAAAAAGAAAGTTGATGGGGGGAGTCGAACACAAGACCCCATGGGGCGTACTACCTCGCCCCTCTCCACCAAGCCAATACTTAATGCTTGATATCATTTGTGTTAGCATTATTATAAGCATTTTACCTCTATCCAAACAGACGCTAAACATTAGGCCTGTGGGGGCACGTGACCCCACAGGCCCCTACGTGGGTCCGCCCCTGATCAGGAATACTTAAACCAATTTGACTAAGAATCATCCTTCTGAAGTTTTCATTGTCGTCCTCTATTTGTTTAAGTTTGTCTTTGTACACATTGATTTCTTCATTCTGAGTATGAATCTTTTCATCTTGA
>BEHA01050362.1:166756-194359 GCA_002897215.1 Eschscholzia californica subsp. californica | reverse complement strand
AAACCTAGATCTATACTTGAAGCAGCTGATTCTGAACTTTAGGGTTGAATAAATATGAAGATCTCCTGAAGCTGAAGAACTCGTGAAGATGACGAATGGGGTAAGAAGAAGATTGGATTCGAAGAAGAATAAAAAAGATGAAGAATCGGGAAGAAGAAGAATGTAAATAACCCCAAAAAAATTCTGAATTTTAGAAAGAGAAAGTTTTAGTTGGTAAGGGTATTTTGGAAATAGAAAAAATAAAAAATGACCTTAATAGTAATTACTAATATTATTTTAAACTTTGCAAGTTATTACACATAATATTTTGGTAGCTTCCCCCTAATATGAAAAGATTTAGGTTTTTTTGGTTATTATGATATTTTTTTGAACCCAAACAACCATTAACTATAGTATTATAGCGACCAACCTTTAATTCCGACAAAAATTTAGCGCCAATTATTAAACATGTCGTGGAAAAAAAATTTATCGACCAAATATTATTGTCCGCAAAGAAAATTTTTGGTGACCGAAGTAAATTTTGTGGCAAAATGTATTATTAGCAACAATTATTTATTTCGCCATAGAAAATTTTTTCTGCGAGAAATTGTTTTGTCGCAAACACATCTAATTGCAACGAACGTCAATTTTCTCTCTAAATTACGTCGTAAATTTGTTTCTATGACAGAGTGAAAATTATAAATTTTCATCCTAAGTTTTAGTGACAACTGGGGCGACGAAGTTTTGAAGTAGTCGCAAAAGAAATAATATTCGCGATAAGTTGTTACTTTGTCGCTAAAATTCACTTTTACCGACGAATTTCATATTATCACCAAAAATTTGGTCGCTAAACTTCATTTTTCTTGTAGTGTGATTTCAGCAGGTACAGCTGGATCTATGCAATGAAACTAAGGTCTGACAGTATGAAGTGTTTCAGTCATTTCAAAGCAACTAATGAGAATCTTCTCAAAGAAAAGATTGTCTATTTTCAGTCAGATGGTGCACCAGAACTCAAAAAGGGAGAATTTAGGGATTTCTTAGATAAAAGTGGTATTCTTTTCAGATGTTCCTGCCCATATACTCCTCAACAGAATGGGAAAGCTGAAAGGAAGCATAGGCACATTACAGAACTTGGTAATACACTATCTTTTCACTGTTCTTTACCAAAACATCTATGGTTTGATGCTTTTAGTACTGCAGTCTATATTATCAATAGAATACCCACCAAAACTTTACAAGGCAACACTCCATATGATACACTTTTTCATCATTCTCCTGATTATTCCATTCTCAAAGTATTTGGATGTGCTTGTTACCCACATCTTGGAGAACTCAGAAAAGACAAACTCAGTCCCAAGAGTGTACAATGTGTTTTTTTGGGCTATAGTAATGAACACAAGGGATATAGGTGCTATGATCCCTTAACAAAGAGACTTTATATGTCTAGACATGTCACATTTGAGGAAGACAACTTTCCTTATGTCAACCTCATTGCTAGACAGTCAAGTGGTGATCAGAAAACACATCCACATATCTCATTACCCCTACCTCCTATTGATCATGTTCTAGACAGTCCAACTGAATTAGGGACACCTAGTATAAATACTAGTACACCAGCTAATTCAGTATCGAGGCTTTTGTCTACTGATGAGGGCATTGCTAATGTTTCCACTAGTACACCAGCAACATCACTAGGAATATCTCATCCTCCACCATCTAGACAAATCACAACAAGAGGTAGAAATAGGATTATCAAAAGGAAAGATCTACCCAATGATTTTGTAGCTTATTATTCATCACCTCACACATTAAATGTTGCTTATTTGTCTATATTACAACTACCAACTGAGCCAACATCTTATAAGGAGGCAGCTAAGCATACTGCCTGGGTTCAGGCCATGAATGAGGAGTACCAAGCTTTACTTGACAATCAAACATGGTCTTTGGTACCTTATCATAGCAACATGAATGTACTTGGGTGCAAGTGGGTTTTTAAGTTGAAACAAAAGGGTGATGGTACAATTGAAAGGTATAAAGCAAGACTTGTAGCAAAAGGGTTTCATCAACAAGAGGGTGTTGATTACGATGAGACTTTCAGTCCAGTTGTGAAGGCAAATACTATAAGATTGGTACTCACTATAGCAATATCAAAATCATGGCATATCAAACAACTTGATGTATCAAATGCTTTTCTGCATGGGGTTTTAGATGAAGATGTGTATATGATTCAACCACCAGGGTTTATCAAACCAGGAACAGACAATCTTGTTTGTCATTTACACAAAGCTCTATATGGTCTTAAACAGGCACCTAGGGCCTGGTTCAACAAGTTTACAACATTTCTATTGTCATATGGATTTCAAAAGAGCAAATCAGACCACTCTATGTTTGTTTTTCATCATCCATCATCAACTATGATACTTCTTTTATATGTGGATGATATAATCCTGACAGGAAATTCAGTATCTCAAATTTCATCTCTCATCAAGGACTTAAGCAGTAGCTTTAAAATGAAAGACTTGGGTCCTTTATCATATTTCTTGGGTATTTAAGTCACCACTGATCTTCATCAGAGGCAACTATTTCTCACACAGAACAAATACACATTGCAGATACTACAGAAAGCAAAGCTATTAGATTCTAAACCATCTAAGTTACCAGTCTCTAGTGGAAAAAGGGTTTCAATCACAGATGGAGAAGAACTTTCGAATCCCACTGAGTATAGGAGTCTAGTTGGGGCATTACAGTACCTAACACTCACTCGACCAGATATATCATTTGCAGTTAATTATGCAGCCCAATTCATGCATAAACCAACAACAGTACACTTAGTTGTTGTTAAAAAGATTCTAAGGTATCTAAAGGGCTCAATGGGGTCAGGAATAACCCTCTCTGCAGGTGAGTTAACTAGGTTAACTGCCTACACCGATTCAGATTGGGCTGGATGCCCTGACTCAAGGAAATCAACAGGGGGATACTGTATCTTTCTAGGTTCAAATCTAATCTCCTGGAGTTCGAAGAAACAAGCCACAGTGGCTAAGTCCTCCACAGAAGCAGAATACAAATCACTTTCAAATACTGCTACAGAGTTAGTTTGGTTGTCTTACCTCATGGAAGAGCTTCGGTTACCTCTAACTCGTCTCTTTCATCTCTTCTGTGACAATATAAGTGCTAAATACCTTGCTTCGAACCATATCTTTCATGCGAGAACCAAGCATATTGAAGTAGACTTCCATTATGTACGAGATCTGGTTTCGAATGGTTCGGTTATGGTGAATCATGTCTCAACTACAGAGCAAATCGCTGATATATTCACCAAAGGGCTACCAGAAGATTTGTTTAAGAAATTTCGAGACAAACTGATGGTGTTTCATTCCTCATCACCATCGGTTTGAGGGGGGCTGTGGAAGCTAGGGTTTCGGCTGAAGAAGAGAAGAGACAGATTAGGGCAAACAGGTTAAGAATAGGGTTTTATATGGTCAACCAAAACTCTATTTCTAGTCTTCCCAGTCAAGTCAACATAATGGACCAAGACCAAGCTCCAGACCAAGTCAACAGGATTAGACCGACTCCCATTGTGTCTAAAGGCACCTGTATGAAAACAAGAAAGTTAGTTAGACTTTGTTGTTTTCTGTTTTTCTGTTTTAGTTTTCTGTTTCTAGTTAAAACTGAATTACAACTCTCTTATCATTCCTCCTATATAAGGAAACTTGTAAACCAAAAGAGATTATTGAAAATAAAAAAGAGTTAGAGAGTTTCTTACACAATCAGTTGTAAGACTATTATATAGTCTTTGCTATGATGAATAAAAGCACCGAGAATTTTCTTAATATCTGTCTACTTCTTCTCCTTCTTTTACTTTTCTAATTTCTTCTATTTCATTCACAAATTCAATCCTATCATGCTCAAGCATATGTGGAAATACTAGTTTGAATGATAATAACTCCGAAATATAGAGAATCAAAAGTATAGGAGGTTCATGTATATATAAATCTTTCCAAGAGAAGAAAGTAACATAATTGAAGAAACAAAAGATAGGAGCTCTAATTACAATTTACAACTATAGAAAAACAATGTAATTCTATTTACAAGTAACGGCTAATGAATTTGGAAGGAGATATTCCTTGAATATTGCATCCGGTGTGGCAGGTTTCATGTATTATAGGCACGCCCGAGATCATTTCATTATCATATACTCCACATATAATGGTTAGGTCAACACTTGGTTGTCCAAGTGGTCGAAAGTGTTGACATAAACTCCAAAATCTTGGAAATCTCATGTTCGATTATCAGAAGAGGTAGAATGCATGGTTTATTGAACTTGGGTTATTAAAGGTATAAATAACGTAGTTAGATGGGCTTTAGACAACTAGTTTAGTTGGACTTGCCTGTTTATGTCAAGGTTATATTCGGTTATTACCGTGCTTATCACATCTTTGATGTATCAAATGCCATTTTAATGACTTTCGTAGTCACTTTCAAATATATATATGTACTAGGCATAACCCGTGCCTCCGGCATGGTCGATTTTGCTGAGTATTATAAAGTAGTTGACTACCTCATTTGCAAAAATAGACATCCTTGCTTCACAATTATTAGATCTCCTTTAAACAGAGACAACCAAGCTCATTAGAAAGTAAATCTTCATAACAAATTCCTGTACACAAACAAATCTAATGTACCCAATTAAAATTATTTGTATAGGTTAGCAGGAAATAGAATTTACATTTATATATTATAAACTAAAATTTGTTACAAATTTTACGATTATATTACTTTCTTCACTGATTTCTATTTAAATTTTGTTTCATACAAATCAAATCAAAGCCTGTCCCTAGTTTAGATTCTGGTTCCAAATGTGTATCCATATATTTTCGTGTTCTCTCTCTTATCACTTAATTTTTTCTGTCTAGGTTACAGTATTTCTACATCATCTTGCAATTTACATTTAGTATCACATTTCGTTATTTTATTTAGGAGAGCGAGCTGAGATATTCGTTGTTGAGAGATGTTAGAAGAATATGCAACCATTGTATTCTATTATTTTTATTTTATAGAACTACACATGGTTACATGTAAAATTGAAGTTCACCATTTAAATCAAAGTACCCTTTTGAACCCAAATATAAACCCTAAAAAAATTTCGTTATTTTGAACTTACAAATGGTTACATGTAAGAAACCTACTTTGATCTAAAATAGGTCTTCTCCTTTATCTTTGATTTCTTTATGGTATTTCATGAGTGAAGTTGATTTCCACAAAAATGATGACGACGACACTGGTAATAACTTCTCCACCCATACCCTTCTTTTCTGTAATCCATTCAATAGTTGAATAAAAGTTTCAGCAACGATTACCTGCTTTCACCTGGGTCAATTTGTTTTCGGAGGTCAATTCATAAAAAACACAACTGAATTAGATGTTTTTTATAAGGCTGAAATGAATTCAAAAACTATGTCTACATTCTTATATCATACTACTATTTAGATACTGTGAGTATCCTTTATTAAAGCAAAAAATTGTTAGGCATTCAGACAATCACATGAAGTGTGAAACTCCTTTGCACAACAAACACATGAAACTCTGCATAGAAAAACACAAAATTGAAATCACGAGTGATCAAGAAAACAATAACTTTTCTCAAAAAAAAAAACAATAACTTAAAACGTGAAAAGAATTTCCGACATATATAGAGGAATAAAGATGCTCATACTGATAAGAACTATGTCTACATTCTTATATCATATTACTATTTAGATATTGTGAGTATCCTTTATTAAAGAAAAATATTCTTAGGCATTTAGACAATCACATGAAATGTGAAACTCCTTTGCACAACAAATACATGAAACTCTACAAAGAAAAACACAAAATTGAAATCATGAGTAATCAAGAAAACAATAACTTAAAACTTGAAAGGAGTTTCCAACATATATAGAAGGACAAAGATGGTCATATTCATAAGAACATTGAATATCTATTTACGAAGAGCTTACCACAAGAATATTTAGAGATAAAAAATATTTAAGGAGGACTTATAGAGGACTTACAACCTTAGATCAATATCCTTAGATTTTGATACAACAATGTAGAACTCAACCATGCTGTTGTAGAGAAGATAATTTTACGAGCACAAATGATAGTTGAGAAATAGAATTATAAGGAAAATGGGGAGGTCAAAGTCTAGGGAGTATTACTGCTCCACTTAAAGGATAGGTTTTGTGAAACCGACGGCGATTGAAATATCATTAGTTAAATTGTGGGTTTATAAAATTAATTAGTAATCAATATACAATTGATTGATTTTTTTATGACTTAGTGTCAAACCGAAACCGACGGATTGAAATCTCATTAGTTTCAGGAGTTATAATATAGAGAATATAATATTAATTGGTAGTCATTATTTTCTTTTATGACACTAAGAATTGGATGCACATTTATTAAGGGGTTATATAACAAATTTGGTGAGTAGGTTAACAAATTTTCATTTTGTGAGGGAGGTAATAGATCTAGTGGCCAAGATTTGTGGGAAAACACAACGAACGACCAGATTTGTCTTTCGACTTGTCCCAGTCAGCACAAAACATTGTGTTTTGTTATATAGATATATAATGGTTAGAAAGAAAACCAAATGTTGAATGCGTAACTTTTAAAACCTAACATTTGCATACATCACTGCACTTCCACTTGACACCTACCGTAATGATAAACGGCTCGTCTCGCCGTAACCTTCTCTTGAATTCTCAAAACTTCTGTCGCTCCATCCCAGCAGGGGAAGAGAACCCGTCGCTGTCTCGGATGTGCTACCGGGGAAATTGAAGCGAAATAGCTATTAAATGATGACTTTGTTTTACTAGAGTCATCAACATATTGTTTCAGCTCGGTGGAAACACAATTCTTTTCCTCAGGATTCTCTCAAGTAGAAATAGAGAACGAAATAACTAGAAGTATTTGTTAGAAATCTCCTCTTCCAGAGGGATCATCTATAAAGCGAGTTGTTTTGGATGCATTCAGATCAAAAAGCTGACATAGGTGTTATAGGTCGAATTTTTTATTTTATTTTTTATGTTTACGCCTTAGATCTGGGAATCTATCCATCTTCAATTCCATAAAGGAGCCGAATGAAACCAAAGTTTCATGTTCGTTTTCCTCGAAGTCTCAGTTCCGCCCCTGCGTAAGATGCTTCTTCTTGTCATCAAATTAGGCGCAAGTTGGGTAAACTAAGTCATATATGCACCACTACCGAGCCAAATTTAAAGTATAACTTGCATAAGTTGGGGGTACAAGAATCATTATACATGAGACCTTTAGTCACTTATCTAAGTATCCATTAAGTTAGACCAACACAATCAATTGACATAAAAGAAAACTAACTATGGTGAATTTAGGTATCTTCCTTGAATTGTAAACTCGACCAACATTTAAGAGAAATACAAAATGTGATTCTTAAACACCATTTTCTACAAATGTAAAAGAAATACGAGAATGTTTTTCTCATTTTTTTTAAATTGTTACGTCCAAAGTTGAATTGATACAAACTCAAAATGGTAATAAAGCGAAGGTCCCAACTGAACCAAGTTGTTCTCTGGTGGAATTTCCTAATGAGATAGGTGAGTAACGTGATAGATCGAGAAGAGAGAGATCCAACAAGCAACAAGAGTCCAAAATATTTGAAGATCCAAAAATTTTGTTTCATACATTTAGAGGATCTACTGTAATTATGTAAATGTAATACTATAATTAAATACATATTATTTCCCAGATTAACTACCAAAATTACGTTAAAAACATACTGATTAACTCTATAAATGTGAGTTAGGTCTTAGAATGTTATTCATTTAGTTGTCATTCAATGTAACAAATCATCCATAATTTTTCATTCATCTCTTTGATTACCACCTTATCATATATTTGACATTCTATAGTCATGAATTTGGCTATAGATATAAAAAGAACCACATAAAGTGGACTCAAGACATACGATTACATCATAGTTGCGAGCACGTGGGTTTTTGTTTCTCGGACTAATCAATGTGGTTACAATAGAAGGGGATGGTCTATAGGCGCCCCCAAAATTTTTCCATACGTATGTCCCTCTCTTTACATTTCGTAGGTCTCAGAGTTTCAGACTGAGCAGTCTGAGACCCACGAAAAGGGGAATCTGGAGGCACTCGGACTGGCTTGAGTGCGGGCAGTTCAAATCGAGTATGAATCTCAGGTCCAGTCCTAATGCTTTCAGACTGCCATGTCTGAAAGACAATAATAGAGAGGACAGGCCAATGCAAATTTTAGGAGGGCCTGTAAACCCTCCCTAATAGAAGACCCACAAAATTAAGCACCAAAAATTGACACGGCTGAAAACTATGAACACCAGCATATTACCACCCTAAAACAAAGGGTTTCACATCACATGATGTGGATGTTGACAACTCTTGCTTGTTGTTGGTATTTGATTTAATATCACTGATTAGAGTTTGTGACCATGGAACTACAACCCAAAAGTCCCAATTGCTCTGCATTCTGTGCTATCCTTAATTGGTTATTCTCGTGCTGAACTAATATGACTTGGTAATTTGTATGGCAGGACAGCCCAATCCAAACTAACCTAGGGGATCTCCAAAGGGGCCTCTCTCTCAAATGGCAATTGGCTCCTCTCAAGTGTTACCTCCCAATTGAGGGGTTTAAGATGATGGGCAAAAGATACTTTCAACTCTTTTCTAAACTTCCGAATTTCTCTACCAAAATCCATGCATATTTTTGGATGGGTCTTAAGTGTGTCCAAAAAGTTGTATTTTTCGATATTTTTCTTAAATGTTCTCATTAAAATTTCTTGAAGATTACTTCAATTTTCTCGCTAGAATTAAACCTCTTTCTATCTAAATATCCCATCGTTCTTCTAGCCTTTTATCTAAATTTTTAGAAATATCTTCTTATTTTCTCCCTCCCATTAAACCTGTCCATATATAATTCTCGTTCATTTTTTTTATTTCTTAAGTTGGTGAGATGCCTGCAGAATCGGAGGGGTGTGTAGCCAAGATGTCCTTGTAACGCCATATTAACATTTTCTGTAAAATTTGACTTTGGTGTATTTAGGTCTCGTTTGACAACACAAAAAAAGTAATTTTTTAACTTATTTAACTAGACAAATAAAAAAAAATTGTTTGGTCTTTGGTAATGTGAAAACCCTCAACTTCAACTAACTTAAAATTTTACCTTTATTTCAATTTTGCCTTTTGACTTTAAAGTGAAGTTACTTAAGTTAAATATATACGCGGATTTCATTTAATTCGTTCTTTTATTTGTACCACCACAACAAAACTTACACTGCCGCACAACCACCACCATCTACCTCCACCTTTATCCACCACCACCCACCGTCACCTACCACTTCGCTTCAACTTTCATGTTGTCACACCTCAACTAATGTCACCATAGGCCAACAACCCTTGGCTCAAGTGATAATAGGTAAGTCTTCCAACTTAAAGGTAAGGGTTTGAGGCACACGCTTACCAATTCAAAAAAAAACTAATGTCACCATCATACTTCAACCACCGCCACCATTGCTTTGACCACAACTACACCACTACCTCCACTATTACCACCACTTCGCCACTCACCAATCCTTACCAAACTAGCTTAATCGTTTTTATTTATAAGTAACTTATTTCCACGTACATTTCTGTTAACAAGAACCCTTATTTTATTTTATTTTTTTATTTTTATATTTTTTTTAGTTCAACAAAAAAAAGAAGAACCCTTATTTTTATTAACACAAAAAAGATACCCTTGACCCTTTTTATGTTACTTTTTTTTTTGATGAAATCTTTTTATGTTACTTTATATAAAAAGATATTTGCTAGAAGTAGAAGAAACTTTACTCTTGTATGTCAAATGATACTTGATAGGATTAATCTAGTCCGGGATAGAATTCTTACTTCTATTTCTCCAACCATATCTCTATCTCTAACACTCCCCCTCAAGCTAAGGAAGGAGTAATCTTCATCAGGTTGTTAATGAGAGAGAGAAACAGAGGATTAGACAATCCTTTAGTAAACACATCTGCAATTTGATGATGAGATGGAACAAAATCAAGTTGAAGAACTCCAGAAGAAACCAAGTCTCGAACAAAGTGGTAATCTATCTCCACATGCTTTGTTCGAGCATGAAAGACCGGATTTGTAGCCAAGTGACGAGCCCCCAAATTATCACATTTCAGCACAAATGGCTTTGTAACAGAAATGCCCAATTCAGCTAAAACATAGGACAGCCACAACAACTCAGAAGAAGCCACGGCTAGAGCCTTGTATTCAGCCTCTGTGCTTGATCGAGCCACAGTAGGCTGCTTCTTAGAACACCAGGCTACTAATGTATTACCAAGAAAGACACATTAGCCACATGTAGATCTTCTCGAATCAGGGCAACCTGCCCAATCTGAATCACTATAAGCAGTAAGAGAAGAGATATCTCCTGATTTAACTGAAATACCAGAACCAAGAGAGCCTTTTATATATCTGAAAATTCGTTTAACCATCTGAAGATGAACATCTCTTGGTTCCTTCAAAAATTGAGCTACATAGTTTACTCCAAAGGCTATATCAGGTCTTGTCATTGTTAAGTATTGAAGCCCACCCACAAGACTTCTATAATGAGTTGGGTCTTATAAAAGAACACCATCAGCCTGAGAGAGTCTCTTTCCAAATGGAATTGGAGTAGCAATTGGTTTTGACTCAAGAAGCTGAGCTTTCTGAAGAAGTTCTAAAGTATACTTATTTTGAGTAAGTAGCAATTCAGAGAAGGAGCTTCTTGTAACTTCAATTCCTAGAAAGTAATGTAGTTCTCCCAAGTCTTTCATGGCAAACTCACTATGTAGAGAAAGTATCAAAGAATTGATCAATTCAGTAGATGATCCAGTAAGGATTATATCATCTACATAGAGGAGTAATACCAATGTAACACCTGTAGCCTGAAACACAAACATTGAGTGGTCTGTGGCACTCTTCTGAAAACCATAATCAAGCAAAAAAGTAGCAAATCTTGTGTACCAGGCTCTTGGAGCCTGCTTCAGGCCATATAAGGACTTGTGGAGATGACAGACCCAATCCTTCTTAGATGTATCTGCAAATCCAGGAGGTTGTACCATAAAGACATCCTCATCTAACACACCATGCAAAAATGCATTTGATACATCTAACTGCTTGATAGACCATTGATTTGTCACAGCAATGGTGAGAACAGCTCTAATGGTGGAAAACTTCACAACTGGGCTAAAAGTTCCAGAATAGTCAAGACCATCCAGTTGATGAAACCCTTTGGCAACAAGTCGAGCCTTGTACCTTTCTATACTGCCATCTGACTTGAGTTTTGTCTTAAAAACCCACTTACAGCCCAAGATATTCATAGAATCCTTCTTAGGAACTAAAGACCAAGTGTTATTGTGATGTAAAGCTTCAATCTCATCTCTCATTGCTTGCATCCACTCAGGAGATTTTGAAGCTTGAGTAAAGCAAGTAGGGTCTGTGGGTATGTCAAGTAAAGCTAGAAAACACTGAGGCAAAGGATGACACACAGAATGATATGTGACAAAATCTTCTAAGTTTCTAGGCCTTAGGGTACCAGTCCTTGATCTAGTTGTCATAGGATGTATAGGAGCAGGGTTATCAATCGCAGTAGGATTAGTTGTGCTACCTTCACCTATATGATGTACTGAGTTTGAAAAGGGTGGATGAGAAAGACCCTGAGGCTGACTTTGAGGAAGTGAAATAGATGATGTAGGTAACTCAGTAGTAACAAAAGGTAAAACAACTTGTGTTGGCTTAAGAGAAGGTTGTATAGAATGATTAGAGACAAGTTGCTCAGCAAAAGGAAAGGACTCCTCATCAAATGTCACATGTCTTGAAATATAGATTCTAGAAGTAGAAGGATCAAGACACTTATACCCTTTGTGAATCAAGCTATAGCCCAAAAATACACATTTCACAGATTTGGGAGATAGTTTATCTTGTCTAGTTGATGCCAAATGAGGATAACAGGTGCAGCCAAATACTTTTAGAAAGGAGTAATCAGGATGATGAGAGAAAAGTACCTCATAAGGAGACTTCTTATCAAGAACTTTGGAAGGTAGCCTATTGATCACATAAGCAGCTGCCTCAAAAGCATCAAACCAATATGATTTTGGAAGAGAAGCTTGAAATGAGAAGGTATTACCAACCTCAGTAATCTGTCTGTTCTTTCTCTCAGCAGTACCATTCTGCTGAGGGGTATAGGGACAAGAACATCTTAACAAAATCCCATTCTGATCCAAGTATTTCTTGAATTCACCTTTAGAGAGTTCAGGTGCCCCATCACTTTGAAACATCTTAATAGAAGTAGATAAGAGTTTCTCATATGTAATTTTGAACTGCTTAAAACAATCCACACTCTCTGATCTTTGCCTCATAGGATAGATCCAAAAATACTTGCTAAAGTCATCAACAAAGAGAATATAATATCTTGTTCCATTAGCTGTCTCAACTGGTGCTGGACCCCAGACATCACAGTGGATCATCTCAAGTGGAAAAGAAGAACTGCTAGTAGATAGAGAGAAGGGCTGACACTTACTTTTGCCTAGTTGACAAGAATGACATACTTTAACAAAATCTGTGGAGTCTAATTGAATAAGCCCTTTTGAGTTTAGTTTCTCCAATACACCTCTAGCAGTGTGGCCAAGTCTATTATGCCATAAGGAGGGAGAGGCTGTTAAGACAGCACTAAGTCCCAATGGAACATCTTCAGATTGGCACTCAATAGGATAAAGATTATTGATCATTGGACCTTCTGTAAGAATATCCCTAGATAGAAGATCCTTGATACTATATCCCCAAGGGAAAAACTCAACAGAACAATCATTATCCTTAGTGAATTTTGCAATAGATAGAAGATTTTTCTTTAAATGAGGAACCACTAGTATATTTTGTAAATCAAATTCATGATCTGAGGTATTCAATTTTGTATTACCAGTACACACTATGGGTATTGAGGAGCCACTGCCTACCATAACTGACTCATGACCAAGATAAGGAGAGGTTTGAGTCAGTACCTGAGGATTATTTGTCATATGGCTCGAGGCTCCTGAGTCAGCAAGCCAGATTTTGGAAGAAGTAACAGTGGTAGCAGCCATATGACATTCTTCTATAGCAACATTACACTCCTCTTGAGAAGATTCTGCATTTTCTTCCATACTTGGTAATGAAGAATTGTATTATCTTCAATATGAAGGCCAGCAAAGTTTGAAGAATTCAGAGGTGTTGATGGTGTATATCTGAATCTACACTCGCTTGCTAAGTGACCCCATTTATGACAGATACCACAAGGAATTGAGGTGAAATCAAAATTTACTGCCTTCTTATTCATAAGTGGATGTCTAGACTGTTGTTGTTGTGAATTTGATATAGGTTGTTGTTGAATCTCATTCTGATTTTTAAGGCTTTTCGTCTGCACAGAATCAGATTTGTGTTTCTGATTTGGTTTGAATTGATATGAACCTTGTCTATAAGGTTTTTGATTTCGTGTGGTACTTTGATTTACATAATAAGCTGTTTGATCAACAGTTTCTTGAGAAAGAAGCCATTGTTCATGATGAAGAAGCTTTGATCTTAACTCAGGAAGATGAATTCTATCTGTTCTATTATCAATTGCTATAACAAATTGACTGAACTTTTTGCCTAATCCAGCTAAAATAATACGAATCATTTCTTTCTCAGAGACTTTATCATTAACAGAAGCTAAGGAATCAGCTAATGATTTAATTCTTCGAAGATAATCATTGATAGAAGCATTACCTCTCTGAATATTCTGAATTTGCCTTCGAAGGAAATCCTGTTTTGCTTCAAACTCCTCAGCATAAACCTCATTTAGATAGCTCCAGATCTTGTGTGCAGTAGGAAGCCCTAGAACATCAGCTGAAATTGAATCCGAGAAAGTTGCTTTTAAACACGATTTCACATAATGATCATATTTTCTCCAAGTTTGAAAGGCTGGATTAATGATCTCTCTTCCTTCTGAATCAATAATGGAAGCTTCAGGTTGTGAAATCGATCCATCAACATATCCTATCAGATCATTACTAATCAAAATAGACTCAAATTGATCACGCCAAACCAGAAAGTTGTTTTCATCGAGTTTGATTGAGATGAAATTAGTAATATTGAATGTTAAAGGTTGTGAAGATGAAGAAGACGACGCCATTAATTCGATTGTTTTCTCTCTCTAGTTTGTAGATGCGGAAGCAAATTGAAAACCTAGATGCTCTGATACCATGTGAGAAGTGAAGAATTGATAGAGAGAGAAGATGTATTTTCTTATTATCTGATCAAAGAAGGAGTTGCTCCTTATATACACAAGTCTAAAGAGGGAAAACGAAAACAGTTATAGAGAGAGAAAGTTTGTTATCCAAGTAACAAACTTTCCCACTCATCATAACAGAAAATGAAAAAGATGAAAAGACCATTATAACCTTGGTCGTGTTATTCTTACACTCACAGTACACCTATCCCTCTTCTCTCTAACTCAAACCATATCTCTATCTCTAACAGATCGTGTAATCAATAAACGAAAAAGTGATGCAGTAAAAGGTTCGTCACGAAACCCTTCTCTTTTATAATATGTCCACTTAATTTTGTTATGCCAATAGAATTTACTCATATACAATTAATGTCTATAATAGTATGTACATTGTTTGGTAACATACCCAATTAAGTATATTGAGTAGAGTTTTTAATTAGGGATGCTTTATAGGAAAGTTAAAGATGTGAACTTGGGAATTTGTGTTAATCACTATTTAATTCTAAATTGACTTTCCCTTACCACTTTGAGATGCTCTTGACCTTACTAGTTAAAGAACCCTCCTTTCTCAACGTCATAATGTGCATATTTAAAAGCAATCAGATCTAAATTTCTAACCCATGTGATGCCTAATCAATATACTCTTCTTGTATATTAGTAGTATTATATTTTATATATAAAGTTTAAGAACCCTAAGAACTTTTATACTTATCAAAGCAAATCTAACTTCAAGTGGAAATGTGGAATAGTGGATGTTTTTTTTATATAAATAATTAGTTTAAAGCGTGCAATAGATCTACGACACTTTATCCTATACTAATATTAATATATGTCTGAATTCCTCACATGATCACTGATATTCCGATCATTTATACTTTAAATTTTATACAATATAAAAGTTAATGTATCGTTATAATGAGTATGTAATGGATAATAGGTGAGGATAGTTCTGGATTTGTCTTCTCCGTCTCTATCGTCATCCCTAACTTAAGTATCTCTAAATTAGCTAAACCATTGTACTTATCATTTTTAGATCTGAAACAATCTTGTGCCATGCCTGTCTCCCAGTTAATTCTCTGTTCAGTGACGTGGTCGAGAATGATTTAAAGAGAAAAAAATAAACACTTTTTCTATTTAAATCTTGTATGGCCACATTATCTGGCCGGGATGGAGCTTGAAGACACCTATGGGAAATTTATTAGGAATCTGTTTTATTAGGTTATCCTACTGGTACATTTACAAGTCACATCATCTTACAAGTCCAAGGTGTTCAAACTTGAGACACTGGTGGAATTATTGATCCTTGTAAGACTATTTTTGGATCTTTCTTTCATCAATTGGAAACCTCTAAGTGTTATTTTTATTGTTTCCACTAAGGCAAGTCAAAAACACATTTTTCTTTTCCTTTTGTTTAGGTTAAGAAGTCCTTCATTATTTGTTTAGGCTTGTGTTACATGCCCGAACTTATGGAAGTTGCACAAACCAATACAAACTCACATGAATGTAAGCAAATCTCACTCGCACAAACTTATATAACCCCTTGCAAACTTTAAAGCCGAAGAGCAAAAATTGATGGAATCTTTTCAACAAAGAAGAGGTTAATTCGCGAGTTTGGGCCATTTTTAGAGGAAAATAAATCACCTACCAGGAAACTTTTGTTGTCCCTGGAACTCTTAAAGTTGGGGTTTTCTGCACAGTTTGATCTTCAAACAAATTCATTACAGTTTCTGACTACATGAATAATAAAAAGTTTTTAACATTTCTCATAGATTATGTATACATATCAATATATTCATATAAACTGCAATTATGCCTAAATATGTTATAATGAAAAGCTTAATCAGAAAATTAACCATAAACAAAAAGATAGCTAATTCTGTATACCATTTTGACTGTGTCCTGGATTTTCTTCAAAGGGTAGTCGAAACTTCTGCCTGCTTATTTCGATTAGGACCCCGAAATACTGTCAGTAAAAAAAAATTACCTGCACAATACTAGTTTTCTTGATGATCTGCTTTCACTTTATCTTTTCATAAACCCTTGTTTGATTGTTGCAGAATTCGGCGAAGTTCTTCTGCAATTCCTGATAAGAGAGCTGGTTTTCGAATTACACCATTCATACCCATCTGCAAACATTTTTCTGCCAAATCCTCGTCGGCGCTTGCTGTAAGAGCAACAATCAATGGCCAATTCCTGCTTCGGAACTTTCTAATTCTCATTGCAATATCAAATCCATCCATCTCGGGCATATGAAGATCTAAAATAACGATATGGAAAGAAGTTCCCGGTGAACCCAAAGAGCTCAAACATTGAAGTCCTGAGGAAACAGCGGTTACATCACAACCAAGCTTCTCAAGTAGTTTACGGGTCACAGCTCTGTTAATTTCGTCGTTATCGACTAATATTACTTGGAGCCCTCTAAATAGAGAGTTTGAAAGTGGTTCTGAAGATAACCCTCCTGGTTCGAAGCTAGTTCCCCCTATGGATAATTGGATTTGAAATCTTAGTATTATGGCCATGCTTTGAACTAGGCCATGGGAGTTTGGAATCACCCAAATGTTGCCTTGCATCATCTGCAATTAGTTAGAAAAGATTCAATAATCATAAGCAATTTAAAGGCGTCCTAAATAAATATCAATTGCTTCGAAAGAAATAAAAACAATCTAGGTGATCTTTTATCCGTTCTAGCTAGACTTAAACACCCTGATATAATTCAGTTGCTCAACCACAAATTGGATACTGATCGAGAACAAATAAATCACAACAAATAAGCATTTATGGAGTTCAATCTTACTAATTGTAACGATTTGCGATAATTATAACTACTATCACTAGACCAAATCGATTGTGCAGATATGGCATTTAGAAATTTGAAGTTTATGATGAACAAATAATATAAAGACAGAATATTTCTACCAAATAAGCATTTATGGAGTTCAATCTTACTAATTCTAGCGATTTGCGATAAGTATAACTACTATCTCGAGACCAAATCGATAGTGCAGATATTGCATTTAGAAATTTGAAGTTTATGATGAATAAATAATATAAAGACAAAATATTTCTATCGTGTGAGGATATTCTCCAAGATTTCAGATCATAATGTAAGGCAATATTTCAGCTGATTGCATAATTAATAGACAGAAGAGATAAAAGGATTCTTACCCGTACAAGCTTTTTGCAGACACTAAAACTCAAGCTCCCCTCGAGTCCCTCGCTACTATTTTTTCTACTAGTAAACTGCCCAGATGACGATATTGTGCTATCTGTTGATGTTGAAGCTCCATCGTCACTAATCCCAATTTCAAGCTTAATATAAGCATATCCATCTGTAGATCCTGGTCTCCAAACTGCCCATCTTTGATCATTCCACCCATCATTCCCACTCACCAAACATACACGAAAAGTTATTGACTTTCCTGAACAAGATCCATTTAATAGATTCCCAACCATATGAAGTATAACCTGAAATATCCGCCTTTCATCGCCAATTACCCGGTCAGGCAATGAACTATTAATCTCAATTTTGAAACCAAAACCCTTACTGACACAAAGCCCATTTGCAAGACAAGCTGCTTCTTTTATCATGGAATGAAGCCCGAAAGATCTCATCTCTAATGGAAGTCTACCTTTATCCTTATCCGAAATCTCCATTATATCATTTATCAAAGTCGAAAGAACACTACTAGTTTTGACCATCGAGTCAACAATTAGTTGTTGTTCAATGCCCAGATTTTCTTGTTGTAACATCGAAAGTAAACCTGAGATCGAATGCATTGGTCTCCTCATCCCATGACTCATAACCTTCTGGAACGAAGTTCGAGCTTGACTTGCCATTACTGCATCTTTTCTTGCTTGTTGTAATGCACGATTCTGCTCTTCGAGTGTTTCTCTCATCAATTGAGATTCTTCCAATACGGCAGCATGAGAAAGAGCAACAGCTACTTGGTCAGCAACTACTTCGATAATCTCCAATTCATGATAACTCCAAACTCTAACTTCCGCATTTGGAAGAACCAAAACCAGTATGGCATAACAAGCTTGGATTAATTCCGGGGTTCCTCCTTTAAAGTTCGAAACTCTCAACATCGGCATTCTAATGGCAGCCACAGCACCAGGTTCACCGTCTACACAACTACTAGCCATACCAAGAGCTGAATCGGATTTCAAAATTTTCACTCCTTTGTTTTCCTTGATCTCTCTGACATCTGGATCACTAGTTGGGATAGCAAGATGGGATAAACTAGAGGAATCTCTACCGTGCAATTCATGGGTTAGATTCATCACTGTCTTGTCTTCATTTGGCATCCAAACTGCACAATTTTGAAGATCTAATGTCTTTGATAACTCAACTAAGGTGGTATATAAAATGGTATGCCTATCAAGAGACTTTCGGATTTCTCGAGTAAGCATTCGAACATGTATACTTGTTTCTTTCTGTTGTTTCATCATCTCAACTTCTCTATCTAGCTCCCACGCTTTCTTCTTCAAGAAGAGCTCTCTTACCTTTACTTTAAGAAGCAAAGGAATGAGAGTAATAAGAGTAATTGCCGTCGCACATGAAACAAGAGCAGTGAGAAACTTGAAGATTGTGAGAGCAAGCATCAACTGAAATGTGTGTGGCGCATAAGTCCACCCATTGAGCAAATGGGTTAAACCACATAGAACTATAAAAGCAATGAACTGAGATAATACCCATTTGAAAGGAACATTTGAGCAACTGAGGAAGTATAAAAGTTCAATGGGTATCGAAAAATAAGCTATTGCTATCAAGAAATCACTAGCTTTCTGACATTGTAAAATGTTTTCCACACTCCATAGACCTTCATCTTCGTCGCAATTACATCTCGGAAAACCATTGTCGACGGCAGAAACAGATAATATCAGAGAGGAAATCAATAATCCAGTAGCTATTACTTTGAACATTGCATCTGAGTAATGCCTTCTTCCTTCCTTATGCTTCTTCAATCCATTTGGTATAGACAAAAGATCCAATCTTCTAAACCCCTGATGCAAAACATTGAAAACAATAAATCCTTTGCACTAATCAAAATAGAGAGATGGGTAGAGAGAGATTGAAGTTCAAGATCTATACTCCATCAAAGATGTTACAGAAAAAACCAAAAGAAAAACATAAAATAAAATAAAAGAGGAAACCCATTTGCTAGATTTCAAGATCTAATATATACCCATAATCCAAAATCTCAATAAAATATCAAAGAAATTTCATTTCATTTCTTTATTTAAGTTTTTACCCTTTTTACTCAAAGTTATTAGTAACTATTATCTATGTCTGTGAAACAACATGATATCTTATCAAAAACTAAAAAAAATAAAAATAAAGTAAATAAAATGGTATTTAAAAAAAAAAAAACTAATCTGATTAGAAAATAAACTCACCTTCAGATCTTATCTTTTTGCATGCCTAGGTTTTCAATGAAACCAGTTGTTGATTTTGGTGGATCTCAATAATACTTTTATCTTTCCTCTGAATTTTCAGAACAATATACCAAAACCTCCAAAACCCACCTATCAACCTTCTATTAATATACCAATAAGACTAAATAAATCATACCCTTAACTTGATTCATCAAAGAAAATCAACCCAATGAAACAGAAGATAAAACAGCCATTGAATCTCAAAAACGCTTAAAAACTCAAGTAAGAGAGTAAAAGTTGATGTTTTGAGTTCTGGGTTTTTGATACAACAGATCATATTAACAGAGATGATGATGAAGAAGAAGAAGAGATTGGTGATTTTTTTTTCTCTCTCATTTGCATCTATCTATCTTTATTTCTTACTTTTGGATGTTTTTCGAATTTCAAACGTGCGTTTCAGGGAAACATATAGAGGGAGGGACTAGTGAGAGGTCTGAGAAACCAAACAATAGTAGAGAGAGAGAGAGAGTTTTTTATAGAGAGAGAAAGAGTATAGAGAGAGGGAGTCTTAAAGGGAAGATGGGCCCACATTAATTTTTGATTTAATATTCTTTTATAGAACATGAACCGAACCTGGACGCTTAGAAGCACTTACTTACTCAACGTCCTCGTCAGAGCTGTAAAAAAGAGAAGGATAACTGTACTATTTCTATTTCTCTCTCTACTTTCCTTTTTTTTCTCTCACTTCTCTATCAATTTTTTTCTTTTTCTCTTTCACTACAATTTCCTGTTGGGATTAAGGTGTCCATCTATTACAAGATGTGAAAATTGTTTCAAAGGGCTTCTCTCGAGTTCACTTTATTTTGAAGTACCTGATTTATAGCCATTAGATCTTCTGTTCCTTACACAGGGAGAATGATGAATGGGCAATGGAATGATGGATACTTAGGTTGTTACTAGATCCACGTGTCAACACTTTGCTCAAGTGGTTGATAGTTTTGAGACGGAGGAGAGAGAGATGGTGACTAATTAACGGTGTTATAACGGAATCTAAAAAAGGGGACCATCTGGGTATTTTTTTATAAAGTAGGGGGCTAGGCAGGAAACAGGTCACAAAGTTAGGGGGATGTTTGGGAAATAACCCAAAAGTTTATATGAAACGAGTTTTTTGTTTAACATTTAAACAATTTTGTTTTACGAAATACTTATAATTTATTAAAAATAACATGAAACTGTTGTTGTGCAGGAGGTTTAAAATGACACTGAAAACAAAAGGTACACCTAAAGCTTCGAAGAAACCAACACCAGTAAGGAAGAGTCCTTTAAAGAGGAACTATGTTGTTGAAGAAGTTGCTAGAAGAAAGAACTCGAAAACTAAAGCAACCCCAATTACCGAGGTAATATTTTGGAAAGGTATAATAAAATTTTAAAACAGTATGCATCAATTGATACAGTATGTATTATTTGTAAATGAGTAAATGTAATTTGTTGTACATCTGACATAATTTTTGAAACAGTATGATCAATTGATACAGTATGTATTATTTGTAAATGTGTACCTGTTTAAACAACAACAGTATCTGATTTTTAGTTTGTCATTAAAAAACTTGAAAATGTGGATAAAGTATAAATTGGCCGACATAAACTATGATGATAATACGTAAATTATGGATAATGCATTTATTTAACTGTTTCATTATTTTTGTGTTTTGTCTTTGTATGTATTAGAATTTTAGAAAGAAGATGTTGTAATCAGCATATGTATGAGTAATAACGAAAAACAAAAGTTGAAATATTGTAATTGTTGAGTGTTATTACCTTTGACCGGGAAAGAATGAATCTACCCATGATGCAGGGTCTAGGGACTGCAAGAATGCAACAAATTTAGAACTCCCAAATTTGTATCATCTGGTTAATATAGAATTATACTCAGACTCGGGAAGAGCCCAAGCAGCCTTGAAAATCAAGGTTTGATGTGTTGTTGGGAAAATATTTTTAACACCGTTGATAATACCATTGTGACGGTCTGAAATAAATGTATATGTCTTTTCCATATTCACAGCATTGCGTAAATGCCTTAAAAACCAATCCCAATTAAGGTTGTTCTCCACATAAACAATAGCATAAGCGAATGAAAATAGACTTGAAAAAGTATATTGTGTAAGAATAATGTATAATAGTTTACCATTACAATTCTGAACTTTGTAGTAAAGTATGCATAATGTTGAAGAAAGAATGGGATGTTTATGAAGAAATATGCAGATGTAGAACACAGTACGTAACCTATTGAAACAATTACATGTAATTTGAATATGAATAATAGAATTTCAGTAAGTTTAGGGCTTACCATTGTTTCCATCTTTGGCAACAACAGCGAGAATGCAACTGTTAAAACGAGATTTGCAAAAAGTCTCATCCACATATATAACAGGTCGACAATATTCAAATCCAACTATGCAATGTGGTGCAATTAAAATTCTTTGGAATCTCCGAGTTACATCGTTAACTTCTAGTTGAACAATGTTATTTGGATTTGTACGGGAGAAGGCCTTAGCATACCATATAAGTTTTGCATATGAATCTCCTTATTGACCAAATGCTTCGTTCATTGTAACTTTCTTACCCTCAGTGTAGTAATATGAAAGTTGGACACCGTAGTCTTTCAAAAAATCCTTCTTCAAACTTGCTGTGGAACGATCGGGATTTCAGGGAACGTCATCGAGAAGAAGCTTACCAACAAAAGAGCTGTTAATTTTTGGTTTCTTGCTCTTTTTAATGAAATCAGCACAGTCATGTTTCATTCCCATTTCTTTCAAGATGAACATTGATTCGCATTTCAATGGTGCCATCCATGTACTCTCAATTTGCAGTCTTGAACAGGACAAACAACAGTTACACGTTTTAAATCATTTTTGATGAATTTGAAAAAATCCCCTGTGTTTATACTATATTGTCGAAGAGCATATCGAAATGCTTTTGCACCACCAGGAAACAACTGTCCAACTTCAGTAAAGATTTTATCTCAACCATCAGATTTTAGTTTCGTAGTCTTAGGTTGGATGATTCTGTAGGAAATTCCATCAGTAAAATCAAATATACACAAAGAAAAATATATATATATTTGTCGACAAAACATATAATTTACTACAAATGACATGTATAATAAAGTAAATTATGTATAATGTTTGTAAAAATTAATCAGGTATTGGAGACTAACAGAACTTTAGTCTGAATAACAAGACCCCTGTTATGTGAAAAACTATGTGTGAGTACAATAAATTACATATAATGTTTAAACAATTACACGATGTTTACATTCTGGTACAAAAAAATCAAATGAAATCTTCACTAATTTATGATGTTAATGTTAAAGTGCATATAATTGTTTGCACAATACACATTGTTTACATTCTGTTACAAAAATATTGTACGGAATCTTATTTGGTTCAAATGTGTCATGCACAAGAAATTATACAAAATTTATTATAAAGTACAAATTGTTTCCTTTCTGCTAGGAAAAAACGTACGAAATCTTCTCTGGTTCAGAAATGATATGGTTACAGCGATCTGATATGAAGAAATGCTCTAAAATCGACATCTTTAACCTAAATCTAATGAAAAATCAAATGATAATTGGATATAAACATAACATAATCGAATATAATGAATTAGTAAATAAGGATTAAACATTAAGATCATAAACCAGTAATGAAAATCTTAGAGAGAGAAAATCATGATTAATGATGAATTTTTGAAAAGATGATGCAGAGATGAAAATCGGTTATAATGAAATTAGGAAATATCTTTAAAGATGATGATGAAAAACAGTAAATAGAAAGATTAAACTTGTTACCTTAACCTAAGAATCAACTGTTGATCGTAAATAAGAGTACGAACTGAAGAAATAGAAATAGAAATCGGGATTTCAGCTGGCGTAATAGTTGGGAATGAGATCTCAAGCTTCTTCAAATCAAGATTTAATATAGGTTTCAGTTTGTGGAAGAGAAAAGTGGTTTCCGTTTTGAAGATGAATGAAGATAATGGTTTTTGTTATTAGGATCGTGATTGGTGAGAGAAAGTGGTAGATAAAAATGGAAAACAGATATTTAGAGAATTTGATGAAAAAGGAGTGTTTGATTATAAAGAAGGTTAGTATAGGTATTATGATTTAATAAAAAAATCTAGGGATTTGTGTTTTCTCTATAGATGGATACAAATGGACTAGATTTCCATTTTTGTTAATATTTTGGTTTATAAAACCATTTTAGAATCAGAGTGGATTAAATGTGTGTTTAAGGGTAGATTTTTGAACCTTTAGTAAAAAAAAATTTATTTTTTTAAAAATAACGATTTCTGAATAAAAAGGTTTCCGTAAAAAAACGGTTTTTCGGGAAAAAAAAATGATGTGAGATAAAAAGGAAAAAGTTTCCGAAAAAAACGAGTTCGAAAAAGAAAAAACGGTTTTTTGTGGAAAAATGATTTAATTTTGGGAAAAAAACATTTGACGGGAATAAAAGTTTCCGAAAAAAAAATGTGTTTTCATGAAAAAAAAAGTGGTTTTAAAGTAGTATTTCTTTTATTTGATTTTTAGTTTGAAAGTTGGGTTTTAATAATGCAAAATCCTAACAAATCTTAGGGGGTGGGGTGGGATTTTGGTTCAGTACAAATTTTGGACTTAGAAATCCTTAGAATCCAAGAGTCCTAGTATTCTTGGTAATTAAACATAACAAAGAATCTTAATTCCTACTAAATCTCATTTTTGCATGGAATCTTCCAACCAAACCCACCAATAGTGTTTATAGTTCGTGGTAGTTGGTTGTAAAAGATGTCAAAAAAAAGGTTTTTTGTTAAATTTGTTGATCTAAGGAAGAAGAACATGAATAAAAGAAAATACAAACACCCAAAATTTACATCTATAAATTCAATTTCTTGAAATGTCTTTTCAAATGTGTACTAATATTGATTGAAAAAATAATTACCAAGATCTTATATTCTGTGATACATGTTAATTTAGGTTTGAACTCGTCAAATTTAATTTCAATACTCCTCTACCTTTAGCCTTCCCTGAAAATAGTTCAGAGTCTGTCACGGTATATAACTATATAATGGGTAATAAAATGATTAAGTAAAATGTAATATTCTTCTTCTGTAATATTCTTGTTTTCTAATTTTTATTTCTAATTTATCCCTTTGACTGTTAGGCCATGTTGCTCATTAACCTAATCTAGTTCGTCTTTGGAAACCCCACCAAGAGACTTTCTATAGAAACTTGTGTCTAACTAGTTGCAATTTGCCTGAAAACTCTCATATCTATTAGAATTGAATCCCCACCGTCCTGAGTTGGTAGTGGCCGAAGTGAACTAAAACTTTATGACTTCACTAAAGGAACGTATATAGACGGCTAGCTAGTTCCTCCACTTGACATGAAAAAGTGAAGACGCCGATGCTCATGGGAACCGACCACAACCGTCACTAATCGATCCGTCCCACTCTAAGGAGAGGTTCCTCCCGAGTCCCGACAAAGCCAAAGATTCTATTCTCCACCAAAACAAGGTCTAGTAGGAAGTTCTTTTGTTGGTTGAGATTTATTTTCATGAATTTAACACATGTAAAACGTGTAAGATTTGCTTATTGTATCAATGGTCCAAGTCCAAACCACGTTTCCTCCCCAAGGATTTTAGATAAAAAGGGATTGCGACTTTTTTTTTTTTTGTTGAGGAAAAAGGGATTGCGACTAGATTGGATTATATCTAAGCAACAGTAGTTAGATTTTGACATTTTGTTGTTTTGAGTTGCAATTTGGTTTAAAGCTTGCATCACCTCTCATTGCCTATTAGCTTCTATTATAGGGAGTAGGTTCTTAGGGTGATTATGGAAGCTTTTGCATCAGACCAATTTGCCACAACATTCTATTTAAACTTCCTAGTGGCTAATAGCTAGAGGATGGCCCATTCTTTTTTTCAGTAAACAACTCAAATTTCTACATGCAATTTCATAGTGGTGGAAACCTAAAATGAACTCTCCTAAGGGATTTATTAATTTACCTTTTTTCTAGTTGTGCTCTTCAAACATTGTGGAATCCTGAATGCAACAAAGTAGACAATTTAGCTATTACTTCGAAAGAGATTGACATATACAATATCCTATAGCATGTTATGAACACGTGCTATCAACGCAGACCCTTTGTTTAATGTGCAGAAGTGGAGCTAGATATTAATCAAGGAATGAGCTGAAAAGTATGACTAATAAGAAAAAGTGTCATTCACTAATAGTACAATTTTTCCTTCTTGCATATCTGATAAGTTTTAACTCATTGTCTATAAATTCACGTACTTATAAACATATCAAACTATTTAACACTGTGAATCCTACTACCGTTCATATGGTATATCAAATTATAAGCGTAGGATCAAAATGTCGAGTATCCAGTACTCAAAATATTGGAGCTATATTTACCCTCTTGATTACACTTATATTAGCTTAGGTCATAATCTTGATTACACTTATATTAGCTTACCAAAAATATAAGATTTGTAGTTATGATCATTGAGATTTTTTTTTTTTGACATGAACTCCAAGAGTCATTAGATTCAATGTGACATAGATACATAATGAACAAATGCACGAATTGAATAAGAACTAGGAATACCATCATACACATCTCGGACCTTAAAAGCCTTATAAAGACCTTTAGTGTTATCCTATAGGCATTAATACCATTCATATCTTTATTTTATTTATACACTTCACAAGTCAATAAAGATGTCAACAATTAGTAGCCCAAGTGGTTCCAAGGTGACATAAAACTCCAAAAAGCCCTGGAGGTCCCAAGTTCGAATCCCAGAGAAGGTGGAAAGTTATTGGCATAAAATTGGCTAACCAAACATGACTCTGTGTGGAAACCTAATTGGGAACAAAAGGCAAAACATGTAAGGAGACGAGATTCAAACACTTGACCTATTGGTGAAACCATTAACTAAATCTCCCAGCTTTTACCACTTAACTATGAACCTTCCCATTAATGAGTATACTACTTGTTTATATAACCCCCAATTAGACCCGGGCTACATCCCGGCAAATCCCACTAGTGGCTCCGCCTCTGGTAATGTGATTTTAGAATATTTTTTTCTTTTTGTTGCAAGTGGATAATCTCACATTGACGGGAGCCTGAAGTGGTGTTCTTTGTATGAGTTCAAAGGCATTATGTTATTAACGCATTTTGAAGTCATCGGTGACGATGGCGAAGAAGGTAAACAAGAGAGGGGAAAGACAGATGGATCTAAAACTAAATAATTGTTGAAGTCCTTAGAATGGGTTGCCCTCTAACCTAGTAAAGTTAATTGGGTCAGACTAGAATGAGTAATTTTTTCAAAAGTCTTTTGTGTCTGTTGGGGGCCAAGAATTAAGTCTAGGAGCCCAAAGCCTGGGCCAGAACACTTAGGCCATGTTTGGCGTGCAGGAATGTCGTGGGAATGGAATGTGATTCTCAGGAATCACATTCCAGATCATTGTTTGGCTTGTGGGAATGACGTGGGTCTGGGAATGTGATTTCCTCAAAAAGGGGTTATGCTAAACCCAAGAGGGGAGGTGGGTTTGTGATTCTCATTCCCTCGGAATCATATATATTAATATTTATTGACAAATATATCCTTAACAAAATATTGAATTACCAATTTTTAAATTACCGAGTGATATATAAATCATGATTAAACTTGGGTTTATGAACAAAATTTAAAATTTAGATAAATTTCTATTTAAGTTTACGAACAAAATTTTATTTTAGACAAATTTTTATTAAGACTTTTATTTATTATCTTTAAATTCTAACTCTTTGGTGTATCGTGTTATTATTTCATATCTACGAATTTGAATAAATAATAGTATTAATTTTAATATATAACAAAGTTGATGTGTATGTTATGTAGT
>BEHA01050362.1:40882-153326 GCA_002897215.1 Eschscholzia californica subsp. californica | reverse complement strand
TTAGAGAAGTTAAATAGTTATTTATTTATTGATTATATTAGTGTTCTTGAAGATTTTTTTTGTCGATTATTGTATAAAAGGAACGAAAAGTTAGTACCAATTTTCTGAATAATAGTTATTTTATCAGTTATGAATTTATTTCATGTTATCCATTTCACTCTCTTAATGGTTCTGGATTGAATATTATGGTAATGTGGATATGGAGGAATTATGTGCAGAATCGAACATGTCCTTTCGCTTTTGAAGTGAGAGAGCGAGACAGACAGAGAAATTAAAAGGCCATCACTTCTCTTTTGGAGTAGATCTGGTTTCCGTAGTTGCCTGACCCAAAGCACGGTAAACTGATAATTAACTGCACTTCTCCTGCCTGATTAGCCCCCGACAAGTTAGAACATGACTAAATTAGGGATCAAAGCAAATACAGTAATGTTTTCCTGAATCTCAGAGTTGCAGAGAGCAGGAGAAAAATATTGATTAGCTAAACAAGAACGCAGCTACCTGGCTGAGCATATTGGAGTTTCAAGAGATGATACTCTTGTGGAGAAACTCCACAGTAAAGTAAGAATAATCCATGGCATTGCTTTATTATAAATATAATCAACCAATTGCCTTCTACTATTTCACAATATTGAACCTGACAAAAGTTAGGTAACTGAGAAATTGAGATGCAAGCAAAAAAGATAAGCTGGAAAAAGCTGATGCTATATGAAAATGCAAGGAGCAAGAAAATTATAGAGCATAAATCAGAAAGTGCAACAGAAGAAATCACCTTGGGAATTCATATTTCATCAATATTGTTAACCTTTGCACATATAACTCATGAGCTTGAAAATGGGTGCATCAATATGCATGACCTCAAATTCTAATGGTTGCAAACATTATGAATGCTGACCTAATTTGGAAGTTGAACCTATTGCTTAAGGGTAAATTCTATATTTATATATTTGAAAAAGTTTTTACAATTTTTTCTCCTTAAGCTGAACCTGCGACAACCTTCAAGAAATCCGAATTTCACCCACAATATTTTACTAAATTTTCAAGTTAATATCATAATTGTATCTTTCTTTTCGGTATAGTAATAAAACAGAACCAACCTAACTATTGTTTTTGTTAAAAAAAATTCATTTTTATTCTATATTTTATTTTGTTTGTAAGTCAATTACTGGCTTTGAACATATTTTCTTTTCTTTTTACTCAAGTTGCATCTTTTAGGGTCTAATTAGTTGTTACTACTAAAATCGTAAAATCACAATTGCAATTGATTATCATGTCATCTTCTATATAAATATGTCCACTAAAAGAAACGTAGTTCATTATATGTTTTTAGTACACTATAATTCCTATGCGTATAACACATTCCTTATAGAACAGTGATTGGTGAGGCATATCTAAAATGAATTTCTCAAATAGTATCCTGTGAAATTATGTATCTTATTGCTTTAAACTATGATTTGTGTAACATGAAATTATCTTTGAAAGGTATTTAGTGTAATAGCTCTAACCTACCTGAAACAAAAAACCCCAGGACTCTGTAAATTGTAACCATGAGTTACTTTATAACTCGTGTATATATAAAATATCCATTAATTTTGTCCAACTCACTGCTTCTCGCCTACATGGTTGGAGTGGTAAGAGTTATAATGTAACACCCCTATTTTCTTGACATACCAAATTGGGTGGAAATAATAAAAGTCTAGGTCAGTTTTGTTTAGATGAAATACTAGTGGGTTTAAAAACCCTATTTCTCTTCACTTTTGAGGAAACCCTATAGAAAAGAAAGAGGGTGCAGCCGCTCCTTAGTGAAGGAAGGAGGAATAAAGAAGAAAAGTGATGGAAATAGATTTCTCTAGTGAGAGAACAAGCCATGGTTGTGGTCTTAAAGTCATCTAAGGCGAAAAGAGGTAGATTTCCTATCTCCTAATTTTTTTGTAGGCTCTTTCAATTTATTTCATGATAGGTGTAGTATTGTTAATCACATGAAATAACGATTAAATGGCTTACAGATTAGTTTTACCTAGAATTTCATAAAACATATAGACAGGACAGTATTTCAGTCTAAATTCAACGTACATCTGGTGATGATATATGAAGAATCTCGGTGTGATTCTTATATGTTTGGAAAGGTCTGTTTGTCTACTTTCTAGTAGTTCAAACGGTTCGTTAATCCGAGTTCCGAGTGAAGAGTTACGATAGTTTTCGTACAAGGTGTCAGAACAGTGTCTACTGCACGTCGGTTTATATTAAAATTGAATCTGGTGTAGATATATAATGAATCTAAGTGTGATTCTTATATGGTTGTAGAGGTATGTTCGTCTACTTTTTAGTAGTTCAAACGGTTTGTTAATCCGAGTTCCGAGTGAAGAGTTACAATTGTTTTCGTACAAGGTGTCAGAACAGTCTCCGATGGACGAATTTATTGAGATAATTCACATGGTTTCTGTTCTTTAGGCAATGTATCTCCTAGGTAGATACCTTCTAGTGGTGAGTCTATGTTTGTTAATTATTATTTTTATTTGCTTGTTTGAGATTGCGATGCACGTGAGGATCTACTATGAGCATCATCGCTTCTGACTTGTCATGTGTTGTTGACTTGAATTGTATGGTGAGCTTGTTTGTAATTCTTGATAAGAGTCAATGTTTGTTGTGTATTGGTCTGAGATACCTGAACGAGAGTTTGATGATTGTGACTTTCGACATAATGTGTTTGTCGACGTATATGTCAAGTTTGTGGCCATAAAGGTTTACCTTAGTTAAAGGCATGATATTTTCTATCTGCTGAAAAAAAAAAAAAGATCGTTGTATTATCAGGGTTAGTATTAGATTAAAATAATACGAGAACCGAAAAACCTAATAGTTAATCAAAGGACATAAATTATTAATTTCGAGAGGGATTGGATAAATCTGATATATTATGTTAGTATTCACCGTTAAATTTCAGATAATGCCAATAATGAATATGAATGCAATGCTTCCTTGATTGGGGATTGAGCTTGCCTACCCGAGACTTAGGTTTGAGGAAATCTACTGCAGTTGGGTTTTAACCCAGCTATTTTGTTTTTCAGGTAATTATTGTGCACTCATGGTAGGTGTTGCTCGTGGATCCAGTTTGAAGGTCTCCAATCTTCGATTTCAAGGCGGTAGCTTGAGATTTGGGATTTGGGGCGCTACATATAATCTTCCATCTTAGACGTCAAGGATTCGAGGCATAATGAACAATTTCAAAAAAACAAACTCATTGCTTCTCCCCAACTATATTACCAATACTATGGAATTCTGATCAATTTTTTCCCAACAAAAAAAAACATACATATATGAACACAAATGCATAAGAATAATTTGACTGACTTGCAGTCTTCAAAGAGTTGCAGCACCTAGAAGCATTGAGTACGATATTAGCAACATATAGAAATAAGATAACGTCCCAACTGCAAAGATAAATTTGTAATGTTTCAGAGGGACGGTAGCAACACAATTACCTGAACGATTTAAATAGCCTAATTATCAATAATTATCTTCTTGCCCATTCAGTACCACATTAGCAACATTGATTGCTTCTACAAGACTTAATAACAACTGCTGATTAGAATATTAACAACACAAGAACATCAAAAAATAAAGAGTTAATTCCTATATGGCCCCCTACTTTGTGACCAGCTTCCTTTATGGCCCCCTTTTTTTCGTAAATTCAAATATGGCCCCCTATTTTCATGTAAATGTCAATACTACCCTTCTTAATTCTAAATTTAAAACATTTAAAAAAACTTATTTCCACCTCACCCCTCTCTCTCTCTCTCCACCTCATCTCTCTCTACAACTCACCCCTCTCTCCAATTCACCTCTCTCTCTTTCCAACTCACTCCTCTCTCTCTCTCTCCAACTCACCTTCATCTTCTCCGAATATAGTCGCCGGCCGGAAAATTTTCCGGCCGGCGACCTCCAAAAAAAAAAAAAAAAAAAATTTTTTTTCCTCTCATCTCTCTCTCTCTCTAAAAACTCCGGCGAAGGGGGTTTCCCTTCGCCGGAGCCGTGAACAGACCGATCTGGTCTGTTCACGAACAGACCTTTGAAGGTTTGTTCACGAACAGACCTTTGAAGGTTTGTTCATGGCAGACCTTCAAAGGTCTGGCGTGCTCCGGCGAAGGGAAACCCCCTTCGCCGGAGTTTTAGAGAGAGAGAGAGTTGAGAGATTTTAAAAAAAAAAATTTAGAGAGAGAGAGGAGAGAGAATTTTTTTTTTTTTAAGGTTTGAAGGTGGCCGGCCGGAAAATTTTCCGGCCGGCCACCTTGCCGGAGAAGAAAGGGGTGAGTTGGAGAGAGAGAGAGAGGAGTGAGGTGTAGGGAGAGATGAGGTGGAGAGAGAGAGGGGTGAGGTGGAAATATTTTTTTTTTAATGTTTTAAATTTATTATTAAGAAGGGTAGTAATGACATTTACCTGAAAATAGGGGGCCATATTTGAATTTACGAAAAAAAGGGGGCCATAAAGGAAGCTGGTCACAAAGTAGGGGGCCATATAGGAATTAACTCAAAAATAAACCAGTTAAATTGGCAAAATAAATAGTTTGGAGAAAATTTAAACCAAACTACTGCAACCATATACTGTTAACCAATCAGTCATGCAACTGAAAAATTGAACAAGAAACCTTGTCATATGATTGATGTCTTAATGATCAAGTTGAGTAACAAACTTTCTCTGGTGGAAAATTTATGTCAAGATCCCCATGAGGTAGGATGAAGGCACCTCCTTGTAGGATATCATAAACATTACTTACCCTTCAATGAAGTTCCAGGAAAAAAAAAATCTACAATTAACACTGAGAGAAAAATATTGTTCTTGCAACTGAATTGTAGCTAAGACCTAAGATTCTAGGAAAAAACAATTTCGTTTTGGCTTTCAAGAGGAATTGGTTGTACAACCAATTGAAAGTTACTAGAAGTGAGTTCCATTAGAATTGGAGCATAATAAAGCATAGGGTGAGTAAAGTATTGAAGTTCTTCTATATTTGCTTCATTTGGAGATTGCAATGCCATATGAGAAAGCCTGCAACCTTATTAAACGTAGCAATTTTGTGTACAAACCCAAAGCAGAAAACAACAAAGTAAAAGAAACAGACTATTAGCAACCACCCTGGTGATCATTTGTGTACGACAAACCTCATGCTTGAGGGCAGCAGTAGTTTGCTATACGACAAAAGTTTTGAAGGGCCTACGGACCACAATATCATGATTTGAACGGTCTCTATCCGAAAAAATGTCAAATTTCAGCAATTCTTGACAGCAAAAACTATTTAATCAACTAAGAATTTTGGTTTTGCTCAATGATGTCTCTCCGGTTATATCCATGTTCTCTCCATACAATTACTTGGTTAACAAATGGTCATAAAATTATATCGAAGAAGCAACTCTAGTCTCCTAGAAATGACGTAAATATACAACTAATATGCTCGCATATTATATAGAAGGGTTTTTTAGAGAATGACCCCCCATTTATTTAGTTATATTAGGGGGACACCCCTAAAAATATTTTCGTTTAGGGGTTAACCCCCAAAAGCTCATTTTCCGTTCTAATAGCCGTGAAGTAGTGGTCGTGCGAATCGCATGCTTGATCTCTGACCAAAATACCCCCATCTTAATTTTTAGCATGTGACCCCAATTTATTTAGCTATATTAGGAACACACCCCTAACCAAAATACTTTGTCCACTCGAATAGTTTATCCCGAGCCAATACCTTTTCTTCTCACGATCGGTTGAATCACCCTAGTTACATGTCGAACCACTAACTCTGAGCTTCTCCCATAGACTGGGTCATGCTCATCCCTAGCCACAGGCCAGAGCTAGATCCAATCCACGAGTGACTCTGATTGGTTCACCCTTGTTAGGCTCTCTGTCTCATAAGTCTAAGGTTCGGATATAGATTGGGTCATACTCTCCCCGAGCTAGAGCCAATCAACGAGTGACTCTGGCCGAGGTTTCACTTGTACTCCGATGATAGGGTGGATCGTGTCTTTACCAGTCCGAGGTAGTTGTACCCAAAAATTACTTGTATGGGTCAAGTTCAAGTTATAATATCCACCAAACAGAACTCAAAAAAGAATGAAAGAACAACTAGTATTAGTTGTACCAAAAAATGGTGTAATTGGTTTCAAAAGTCTCTGTTGTATAATAGTTTCTCACAAAAATCTGATCTTGAATCTTTTAGTCATGTTTTAAGGAGTTGGTATCCATTTCTTAGACATGGGTTTCGAAGAAAAGATGAAATCTTAGAAGATTTTGCTAGAGAAGAATTGAAATCTAGAATAGAAGTAGAAGAAATTGAAGAAGAGCAAACATAACCTAAGTTGAAAATGAAGAAGAGCAAAAACAAGAAATTGGTGAACTCTAGATTGAAACCAGAACCCATTTGCTTAGGTTCAGCAGATCCACAAACTGAAGAAAAATCTGGATATTATAATGAAAATTTTAATATTGGAAGCATCACTTGTTGCAAAAGAAGATACTACAGGTTGTGAAGTTGATGGTTGTGAGGAAGAAGATACTTGAGAAATAGGTGGTTGTGAAGCTCCAAGTGGTATTTTTGTTGGGGGTGTAGTCCTTTTGTTCATATGAAAATATGGATCTATATAGCGGGTAAATATATATATGGAAAAGTTATCAATTTGATGTCAAGTTGACAATCTTAAATAGTGTTCCGAAGAAGAAAAGTTTGATGAACAACTCTGGAAGCATGATGTCTTTGAAAGATTGAAGTGGATGTTAGGTATGAGAAGCTATGAAAATTTGGTTTAAGGGGGGATGTTGAAAGGTGACTTTTAAACCAAATTTGGATTTGGACCCAATAGAAAATGTGGGCTAAAGTAAAAGGTTTTATCAAACTACAAAAGGTAAATAAGTAAAATTGTCTCATGAAATTAATTAAAAGGGTGTAGAGTCTTTTGTTTGACTAGTTCAAGAACAATCTAGAGAGAGAAAGTAAAGGGAGAATAGTATAGAAGAAACTTAAAGAAGAAGAAGAAATAGATCTAGTATGAATATTGTGTTTAAGGTAAGAACTAACTTCAAATCTAGTTAAATATTGTGACAGAACTTTGTGTGTTGTGTTTATGAGATTGTGTAGATCTAAAGAAACTTTATTATATGAAAGTATGTTGATGTGAATCTTTTGAGTTTATTGAAGTATCTATACCTCTAATCTCCAATAGTTTTTCCCATTTTCCTTAGTTCTTAGAATCCTTTTACGTACCTCAATGACGAAGTTCGATCGATGTAATTGTTGCTCTTATATGGGCAAACCATGTATTAGAAACCAAAATTAAATTTTAAGGGAATAACATATCTAGACCAACCCCTTACAATATCATCCACACATAATACATTTGAACATTCTCCTTAGATTGGTAGTTTTGTCCAATGTTATCTCCTCCATATCAAGCTAATATTCTCCAATATTGTCTCCTCCGTATCAGATTAATATTTGAATTAATATGCATGGTATTTCGTAGTACTATTTGAAAATCAATGAGAAAAACCGTCTTCATTGTTGCTAACCACTTCTAAAACAATATGTGGTTTTATAAGCCCATACATAGCAGTATTTTCAGCGTCATGAACACTATTGGTTTATCCCTATTTTCAACATTCAACTATTACAAATAACATTACATTCTATTGAATAGTGAACCAATTCCGACTTCATATATTTAAATCATTTTCACCTTACTCTCCTTCTCTTGTTTGCAGGTGTTTGGAAATTGCATTAGACAAATCCTAATTCAAGCTAGGTGTGCATCAATTCATCGACAATTTTTATTATAATTATTTGCAATTTCGTTCTTTATTTCCAACTATATTATTAGACCCCCCCCACCCACCCACCCTTTGCATGTATCATCTCTCTGTCCTCTCCACTTCTGATGGACCTGAAAGGTTTCCACCCGCAAGTATACGGTCGTCAAGTAATAAAACCGGTAAAACCTTGGTCGACCTTCAGAGACTAGTCAAATTCGTTCTTAACCTAAAATTAAAATGATTTTTTAAAGTTGGTTTTGTGATGATGAAATAAAAAAAATATTTAAAAAAAACAATTAACAAAAATGAATTCAAATGGGGGAGAAGACCTAGGAAATTAGAGTTCATCTTAACCCATAGTCCCATACTAATGAAGACCTAATCATGCATATCTCTCGTATCACTCAAGTTTTGATAACCTGTCATATCAAACCCCAGAAAATAGTCGAATTAAGTCGAATATCCCTAAAGTCTAAACTCAAAATATCGAACTCACTACTATTAACTATCAATCTGTAAGCATACCCCATCAAAGAACTTAACCTCAGTATGATGTATCAAACTAAAAGTATAGCTAATGAATATTTGATACATCAAAACTAACAATTCTTTATAAAAATCAAAACATTACAAGATATTAAAGCATGAGATATATCATCAAAGTTATGTTAAAACTTCATCCAAAACCCTAGACAAAGAGTTTTAGCTAACCATGATTATTGGTAAGGGGAGTTGGAAATTGTTGTTGGGGGGCTATAAAGATGTAAGCGAAGATAAGACTTTTGGATTATTATTTTTAAAGACTTTCTATGTTACATATTTTAAATGTAAAACTCATAATTTGAAGGACTCAAATGTAATATAGTCAAATATGCCGGAAATAACAAAAAGAAAAAAATGTTTTCTTCTTCTTTCACTCGTTCTCTCTTTTGAATTCGACTCATAATTTACTTTTTTCCCTAACTTGGGGGGAATTTTTATTGAATTTCCCCAGAAAATTGTTAAACGAACCGAAAGATTCTGCCTCTTTTAGCGCAAATTTTTAAAGTTGAAGGAAGAAAGAGAAATAAAATTTAACCAAAAATATATGTCCTTGGAAATTCCTTACATCTTCGAGAGAGATCCTCATCTATAATAACAATGTTTGATTGAGTTGGCAGTTGTTGGTTCGATTGAAAATATTTTCTTCCTCATTAAAGAAGCAACATCATTAATATCTTAAGACATAATAAAAGTAAGTATCCAATAGAAGAAGAAAGTGAGAATTAATAAACTAGTTATTTAGGATTTTTGAGTTTAAGGTTAAAAATAGGGGGGGATTAGTCTTATATCCACTCCTAAATCAATAAATAACATAAAACCAAAATAAACAGAAAATGAAAAATAAATCCAAAAAATTACTATTTAGAGCATCTCCAATGCAAAACTAAAAAAAAACTCAAATAGTCCTATGTGTCAAGGCTCAATTGAGTTTCTCTTTCCTAGATGTCAATGTTGAGATCCTTAATTCAAAAGACATCTCCAATGCAACACTCTAAAAACCTAAAAATAACTTAGGTGTCATTTCCTAGATAGTTAGATTTGTTTTTAATGTTGAGTGGCCAATTGAGATCCTCAAAAGAAATCTCAAATTTTGAGTTTCTTCTTGAGATATCTCAATATTAAATGAAGCCACATCATTTTGAGATCCAAATTGAGTGTTGCATTGGAGAGAGTTTTTTACAAAAACTCAAAAAATCCTAGGTGGCTCTCTAAGTTTTTCCATTTGAGTGTTGCATTGGAGATGCTCTTAGTGGACATGTGCATCAAGCCATTTATTTCCTCCCATTCTCACCCTTTCATAAATATATATTTAATCATTGGTAAACCAAAGGTTTCTAATGGTTGAGTTAATACATTTATTCTTTCCATAAATTTTAAGAGAAATATTTATGGCGGATATTTATTGTCGATATTTATTTCCAAAACTTATATTTGTCTAAAGTAACCTACCAGAACGAGTTCCCCTCTCTCTATTTTTATGTTCTTCGAACTTGAAGAAATTGTGAATTTGTGATTGGCTTTTTATCTCTACCTCGATATTTTCATCTCTAAAACATATTTTTCTTGGAAATCATTAAGAAAATTGTATATATGTCGATTAAACTTAGAATCTTGTTAAAAATTATTTTATTATAACAACAAACTTAAAATGTAACACTTTTTCGTACACCGTGAATTTTGAAATCTCTATCACTATAATTTTGTTCTCATCTGAATTTGTTTTTGCTACATTTTCAATATTTTACTAGCATTATCTTGATTCTATTGGCATCTGTTATTAATATGTTAGTAGTAGGTTAATAATCATTTTATTATTTCGCTCAGTGGCGGACCCAGGAATTTTTCTTTGTGGGGGCACAGTTGAACAGTAAAAAACGAACACCGTCAATAACGACGAATTACGAAACTTCATTACTAACCTCTACCGAAATTAGCTGGAAGTCTAAATTGCTAAAAAAAATATATTTTGTTTAAACCGATGACATATATATGTCATACCAACAATATCAGCTAATTAGGGTACAACTAAACGTTGATTGTTTTGACTAAAATCTAGATATAAATAATCAATGTTCGCAATTAAATTAAATAATGTCAGGAAAGTTACATAAAAATTAAAGATGAGAATATGAACTTTCTACTTATGACCGTCACGAATTGAATTATAATCAAATAGCTTTGGGTTACCAATGACAGTAATTGAAGATTACACAATCCAAACCATTATGAACTCTACTCAAATAAAAAAGCCACGGGAAAACCCTTTGATCCAAGAACGATTACGGATTACTAAGATTCCGTTTTGATCTAAAGCTAAAAGAACGAAGCTTCTTTTATTTTCACTACAAAATAGATGGGCTTTAGCTACGCCCTTTTTGTTATGGACTACTCGTTCCGTAGCTATTAGTCACCATTTGCTATGAACATTTATTAGTCGTAGCAATTGCCAACCAATAGCAACAAACTTCATATGTAGTTGCTATGCATTCTTCCGTGTCAAGTGGGTTACACACACAAATTTTTCTGAACTTGAATTATGTGTTTTTGCTACGGTTTGTTTGTCATAGTAATTGATGGGCAGTTACTACGAACCATCCGTAGTTAATGGGTTAAAAATAGCGGCAAGTCTTATCAAGTTGAGCTCCAAAAAATTGCGCCAAAATTTTAAGGAACCAAAATTTGGGGCGCCCAAAATATGCCAAATCCATACTGAAAAGACCAAAATTGGGGAGTTTTTTTTTGCTCCAAAACGTCACAAGAGAAAGAGAGAGTTCGAGAGATAGGGTTAGAGCAGGAAGGGTTTGAGAGAGAATTCTAGCAGGGTTTGAACTCTCTAGCATCAGCATCTTCTTCATCCAAATTTGAGAGATTGTTCTAGCACCATCATCGTCTTCATTCAAGGTGAGAATCATCATCATCATTCATGATTTTACTGAGTATCATCATCATCATCTTTATTTTTAGGTTTTACAGAACATCATCGTCATCTTTATTTAAGGCCTTCTCTTTTTACGAATTTTTTGTATTTTTTCCTTTATTATTCCTCAAATATGTTATTGTAGGGTTTTATATTTGTTGATCCATGTTTACTGTAACTGTTATTCTAGGGTTAACGTTCTATGTGACTAATGATAAATTCTTGTTCTTAAATGTAAAACAAAAAGTCAGGTCATAATCATTCTTCTTGTCACTCTTGCATATTATTATGCATTTAGTCAATTTAACATTTGGTTCACAATAAGTGTCTTTTGGTGTTAAGCATTTAAGCAATCATCTTCCAAAATGATATCGTTTAAGTCTTTGGTTTGTGCCCATCATGTTATAATACATGTTCTACTATAACTGATTTTCTATGGTTTTTACTGGGTGCTTTTGTGTTATAATACATGTAAGATCATTAGTTATAAATCAAACATCTTGTGGTTATTTTGGAGTGTTTGAAGCTAGTAGGACTCCTCATTGTGATTTATTCATGAATTGGGTATATCTTGGATAACGGGTGTCAAGATCTTGCTTGTGCTACTGCTACCTATAACTGGACTGTTGGTTAGAAAGCTTTCTTTTATCCTCTGTTTATCCTATTTGGTTCTTAAAAATAGTACAATTGTTACTTCTAAATTTCACTTAATTGAATTTCTTTTGATGTTGTGAAGTTTCCAATCCCATTATCTATTCTTCAGCCAAATCTCAAATTTTCTCTTATCGTCAACTTATCATCAAGTAATCAGTATGGACGAGTGGTGATGCTAACGAGCAGGAGTTTCTGTAAAGATAGTGCTGGAAATAGATTCATGAGAACTACTAATTTAATTTGGATTTTCATTTTGGTGAGTCACGTTCTTCACTTATTTGAAGTGATGATATGAATATACTTGACTGGAATATAAACTTGTAATATCATTTTCTCATCATTTTGGTAGCCTTTTGGTGTTTGATTTTCCATATAGGAGTGTGTCTTTGGACTTGAGGACTCATATTCCGGATAACCAAATTCAGCTTTAATAATAAGATGAGATAAGTTCAGGCAACTAATAACTATAAAAAACCTATTTGTGTATTTTTACTTCTCCGAACTTGTTCTCAACTTAACTGCAGAAATTCTTAGTTCTGTTGACATAAATCAGGGTCTGCGTCATCTTACTAACACGAGGAGCAATGGGAATCGTTGGTTTGGCTTTATGGTGAGCTTATGTCTAACATAAATGAAGCGTTTGATGCTCCAATTCTCTTAGTCTGGAATGACATTCAATTCTTTTGGCAAGTCTCATATACCATCAATAACCATGACCGATCTCTTTTTTTCTGAATTGATGATCATCTGATTTTAGATTATGAATGTTACCGAAGTTGCGTAGTCGCTGTAAATCGTCGAGTTCTATAATAAGTGGACAGGGAACTCCAGTTTCTCCAATCAGCCTTGTCACCTTCCTATATGGTATCTTCCTCACTCATCCAAGTATCTGAAAATTTCTATTTCCGAAGTTATGTAGCTAATTGCTTTCCATACACTGAGTAATTTGATAATGTGAGACATCATCGACATTTAGAAACTTGAGTTGATACTTCTGATTTCATTATCTTCATCTGATTACAATGGCTTTGAACTTTTGAAATTCTAGACTTGCGATGGCCTTTCGTGAGACAGACTTATACTTTTATTACGAGGACAAGAGAACAAAGTTCATCTTTATTCGTACAACTCAACAGTCCAGTATTTGATTTCAATTCCTCGGCTTGATTGAGGGGCCATTTACACAGGTAAGTCAATAACTTCATATTTTTTTTCCTTCGTTTTAAACCATCTCTTGAGTTGCCTCCTTGATTTTTTATCTTCTAAGATTGAAATGACAAGTTGGTAAAGTACTCCTTAGCTATTCTTCAACTACCGCGCAATTAGTCAGAGCATGTATAATCGTGAATGTCATATTTGATTGAAAAATTGTGATTACTGAAGTATTATTGTCTTTCATTAAATTATAATGATGTTTTATATCTCTTGTTACAGGAAAAGTTGGAGAAACGAACACTTGTAAGAGATATTTTGTGTTGATATATAGTACGTTGAACTCTTAGTTATATAGATGTGGATTCGTCTGACTGTTTACTCGATATATTACGTTCACATTTTGGTTAGTTCAATTTGAAGGATTTTTACTTTAATATTTGTACGAAGGATTTTTAATTAATGAAATGATGCAACAGATTATTGATATGTCATTGTATATAGATATATACAAATGAAAGGATGTAGCTTGAACGTCATGATTAATGAACGTTAATAGCAATTAGGATCTTAAAATGCAAGAATTTTTGCTATAACTATTTTTGTAGCTTATGGACGTTCAATGGCTATATTTTTTTTAAATATATGACTTTTTGCTACGAATTATTCCATCACAAATAAACGGTCGCCGTCAAATTTTTCTGAACATTTAGTTACGCCAAAATCCATAGCAAAAAGGTTTAACTAGTTGTTACGGGCGAAAGCGTAGCAAAAAGTTCGTAGCAAAAACCTTTTTGTGACGGCAATATCAGTTACGAGGTGAGGGTCGTAGCAAACGATCTTTTGCTACGGAATTCAGAGTAATTGCTATGGCCAATGTCCATAACTAAAGCCCGTCTGTTTTGTAGTGTTTACTCGGTGAATAACTAAAAATTCGAACTCTTGATTGATGAGAATGACGGCTTGCTTTGGATTCAAAATCCATTCACATATCCGTGATTATTTCGAAATCTATAAATGTATAAGTAATCTATAAAATAGAATAATATCAAATTTCGAACGACTCTTTCAGAGAGATAAATTGAATTAATAACTCTATCTACACCGACTCACACCCCATATAGGATGAAATTCAATAAGTTTGACGATGCAAATAAGTCTATCGGGGGTTGGATGAGTTTACAAAGAAATAAGAACAAAAGAAAATTTAATAAAAAGTACGAGACATTTTAAACAAGAAACTTTGAGGTACCAATCAATTACGTACCAAGATAGTAGGGGGAAGTAAATGAGACATTTTAAACAAGCCCCTTACGAATGTTAATGGGGCCTCCCTAGAGAAAGATTGTGAAGGAGTTAGGGGCAACTCACATTAAAGCGAGTTGCCTTTAAACCTTCTCAAAACAAATTACCCAAAAAAACTATAAGAAAACGAGATGGTGGGATTTAAACCTGTGACATAACGTGCAACCGGCTCCCTTCTTTACCGCTAAGCCAGTCATGACCTTATGTTGTAGTAATACAATGACTTTTATTTTATCTGTATCTGACCTTCATATTTTCAAACCTATAGCCACTTTTCACTCGGACACGTGGGGGCACGTGACCCCACGGACCCCTACGTGGGTCCGCCCCTGATTTCGCTAGCATCTTATTGATTCTAACAACATTCTTATATATAACAGAATTCTCAAATTTTTTCTAGCATTTTATTTATTTTAAAAATTCAATAACATACTTACAAAAATAAATTCTTTTGAAATTAGGATTGCATTTCTCTACAATCTTAGTGATACTAATAACATTCAAAAAAAATTATTTAAGAAGAAGGATCATTTTTTTTCTCTAGAATTTCTTTGATTCTCCTGCAATAATTATATTTCTCTAGCATCTTATTGATTCCAACAAAATTTGTCTGAAATTATATTTTGTTAACCAAATTTTTAATATTTCTTTAGCATTTCATTGATTCTCCTGCACATGTTAGAAATTATGTTTCTCTAGCATTTCATTTATTCTCCTGCAATACTTATATTTCTCTATCATCTTATTTATTCTAGCATTTCATTGATTCTCCTGCAGTACTTATATTTCTCTATCATCTTATTTATTCTGACACAATTCTCCTGAAATTATATTGTGTTAACCAAATCTGTATAAAAAACGTATAACTAAAAGTTTGGTCATTACGACAAACGGAAAAGAAAACTTTTGTTACGGAAGGAAGTTTCTTTTTTGGGAAAATATTTTAGTGAATCTTTAATTTGGATAATTTTTTTTAACTTAGGATAGGTTAAGTAGTAATAAAAAATCAAAGGTTAGACATGTAATTTACTCTAAGTGGATTTATTTTCCATTTCAGACTATCTTTGGACTCTAGACCCATTGGTCATTCGATTTTGGACTTAAAACCCATCCTCCCAGTTATTTATTAGTAATGGTTGTTGTGTAACTTGATTGTGGAAAAGAAAATAGAGGTATTGTTGTTGATATATGTAGGGTTTAAGAATGAATAGGAAAATGAATAGGAAACAAAAGAAAAATTACTATTAAAAATTTTAAATTGTGTAATTGCAATCCCTCTATATTTCAGTATTTAATTTCAAATAAAAAAAAAATAGTTCCTAATACCAAATTGGTATGGGGAGTTGTAGTACAAAAAATTGATTTTTTTACAGCTACCCAACAACAATTTCCAACTTCTGTTACCAATCGCCAAAATGAATCCCTCCTCTCTCTCTCCAAAAATCTCAATCCAATCTTTTTCTCTCTCTACTTGTTTTATTTCTTTCCTAAAAATGGAGAAGAGGGAAAGAGAGGGACTTTAGGTCACCTAAAAAGGTTCGGTGTAACTGGGACTATGAGAATACAATGCATCAAAGTAAAGAGAACCATCTGATATGGGTGTTTGTGTATTGGTCGTCTGTTTCTCTTGGCCTAAGGTAATCCCATGTCATGCGTCACACCAGAGAAAAGGATGAAGTAAAATCCTGAGAGTGACCCGATGTGCCCAACAATGTCCCAAAAATTTCACCATCGTCGTTGGATTGTCGGCCACGTGTCGAGCTCCATGTTGACCTTTAGTTAATTGATTTTGACCCAACTTTGACTTGCTCTATTTTCCTCATCCGAACTTCGATTTAACTTCCGTTTTCAACATTGAGTTCGTCTTTGACTCTACCTTTTATCCAAGTAATCGATATTGTCCACAATCACAAGAATACCGTTATCATCAAATGACTGAAATACCCCTCATGTGTCTTTCTCCCGGTTTTACCTGTTTTTCGCGCACAATTCCTTAGAAGACACCTGAGTAAGAGAAACAAGCAATTCATCAAAGTAACTTTTCCAAATGGACTAACTAGCTTAAGTTAAGAGATCTAGATGGGACATTTTCACGTCCATCAGCCTCCCTCTCTCTCCAACTTCGCTTCAGTTCGTTCTTCACTAGTTATTTTTTATCCTTTCACGATTTCATTAATAGGGTTGTATATAGGATATTTCCTTCGCGGATTATCATCACACAAAGGCGGAATAATCTTACTTTTGTTTTTGCTTTTAGGATTATTTGTCCTCGTATCTCTGTATTCAGGGGTATTAGGCATCGTTAATTGATCAAAATTGTAACGGGAGAGTAGAAGCCACACAGGCTGAAACTTTACCGTGTTTCAACTCTACAACTATCTTCCAAGTAAGAATTTTTCGTTAGGGTTTAGTTGTTGTTCCAGTAGATCATTTTAGACTAATGAATTATATTTGTTGTAGGATGTGAAGAACAAACATGAATTCTTCAGTTGGTAAGTCTATACTTTGTTTAGGGTTGAAGTCTTAAGATTTTGTTTTAAGAAATGCAGGTCCGTTTTACCCAGAGTTTACTCGAGAAAAAGAGCCATATTACTTTCGTTCTTTACTTATTGGGTAGAAAATTAACGAAATCGAGCTTATATATGATTGCACATTTATATTAGTATAGATAAATTTAAATAAGTTTTTTTTCATGCCTTCTACATGATGCATTACGGACACTTGAAGAAAAAAGAGTGGTGTGTATTTTGTAATTGGCCGAAGGTTATTGTTGACTCTTCAAACTATGTTTCTTTATGCCCAATAAGATTCATACATTTTAATTAGCTTATTCCAAATGGACTATTGTTGTGGAATGTAAGCTAAATGATGAGACATGAACATGGCCCATCTGAATCTCTTAACTCGGGTTAGTTAGTCAATTTCGAGCAGTTACTCTCATGAATTGTGTTTTTCACTTGTCCAGGTGTCTTCTACGGAATTGAGCTCGAAAAATAGATAAAAGATGGGCATTTTGATCTTTTTGGTGGTAAGGGTATTCGGCGAGTTGTGGCTGATTTTGATGCAAAGATGAAAGTAGAGTCTAAGACGAATCCAATGGCGAAAACGGAAGTCAAATCGGAGTCCGGATGAGGAAAATAGAGAGAGTCAAAGTTTTGGTCCAAGTCAGTTGACTAAAGATCACACAGAGACACGTGGCACGCAATATGATGGCAAGATCGAAAATTCGAGACCCTGGTGGGCACATGGGTGTAACTTCGGGATTCTCAGAGTCCTTAGTTCCACGCAACCGAGCGCAATATATAACAGTGGGTCCAAGGGAATCTAACGGATGAAACATTTCACGTGCACATGGCGTCATCTTTCATGTATGTTGTAGTGTCTCTTTATGATCCGAAATGCACCAAATCTTTCTTCTTGACAACTTCCAGCCAGCACGTGATTGGATCCTAAAATCTATGGGATAAATATTCCCTTCCCTTCTCATCACTTTCTCTACTTAAGAAATTTAGAGAAAAATGGAAATAAAATAAAAACAGAGAAGGAAAGATAGATAGATGGAGATTTGTTTTGGACAAGAAAGGAAGGATTTGATTTTTGAGCTGGAAACCAAGAGATTTGAGAGAGAAACAAGTCACAACCGAGATTCATATTAGAGATTATGGAAGAGAGATTGATCAGATAAGAAGAAGGACGGAAAGAAATCGAAAGAGAATCAAGGAGATAATGGAAGGAATTCGGCTGGCTTTGGTATTCCCTCTCACATAAGAAACAGAGATCTTTTCTTTGTAGGGAAATTAAATCTGGAGATTAAAGAAGAGATAACATAGAGAGAGAGAGGGAGAGAGAGAGATTTCTCTCATGATTAAAAGACTAAAAGAGTAGAGATGAAGAATTGATTCGTTTGAGAGAGAAAGAAGCAGACTAGAGATAAATTGAAGATATTTTTATAGAAAGAGAGAATATTACAGATTGATTTGGGTATCTCTTCTTTCTTATTTTCTCTCTATATAAAGAGGGGAGAGGTAGAGTTCAAGATCATCTCTCAGCTGGGGATCATCCTCTCTCAAGCTCAACTAAACCAGAATATTTTAGACAAAGAGATAAAGAAGGAAAAACAGAGATTGGTACTATTGGTTAGAAAGAATCATCACCATCATCTACTTTGTTCTTTTCTTTGTATTTTATTTCTTTTTGTGAGAGAAAGAAGTCATTGTAGAGAGAGACATTGTAGAGAGAGATTAACAGAAAAGTCAGAAACAATTCAGAGCATATTATCCATTTTTTTCTTCTTCAATTTTCTGATTTTCACACCTTTATTAGTGAGAGAAGAAGAAAAACAGAAAGAGTGAGAAGAGAAAGAGAAAAAAGAAAAAAGATAGAGAAATCAATTGAGGAAGACGAGAAAAATGGTTGGAAAATAATTTTCCCAGAAAGAAAATATTTCCGAGAAGACGAGAAAACTGCTCCCTTAGAGCGCGTTTGGTTGACAGACGAGAAATTCAGCAAGAAACAATTTCCAGCGAGATAAAAGTTTAGTTTTTCTTCCATCTTCTCTTATTCTTCATATTTATTTAAATCTTTAATCATGATTAGCTATATCTCTAATCTAGGGTTTAGATGAAACCTTGATCATGTTTAGTATATATATCGCTTTTTCATCATAACATGGTTGTTTAAACTTTTACCATAATCTTAGTGATTTCCTTTCATTGTTTATGCTTCTAGGCTTTATCCATCATCATTAGATTAAGTTCTTTTATGGTTGATGCTTGATAGGTTGATAGACAATAGTTAGTATCCATGATGTGGTAGATGAATTCCAACTTGTCGAAGATATAGTTTTCATTAGTTATGACTCCGATTTGATCTATCATCATTAGGTTAGATTCTTTTATGGTTGTTACTTATCAGTTGTAGCTTAATAGTTGACTTATCATCATTCGAGAAATCTGGTTACATAAAGCCATTGATGATTAGGTTGTTATTTGACCATGGTTAGGTAGATTCGAGACCCTAGACTTCTCCCCAGTCGAGTTCAGTTCCCATTTTTACTTGTTTCAGTTATTTGTTTTAATATTTTGTTATTACATCACAAAATCAATTTTAAAAACAAAACGTGTTACTTCCAAGTTAAAGAATAGGTTTCACTTAATCTCTGAGGAACAAACCAGTCTTACCGGAATTATCACTTGACGCCCGTATACTTGCGGGTGGTGACCTATTTAGGAAACTTTCTAGGCCCATCAAGTTTCAAAAACTTGATGGGCCTAGAAAGTTTCCTAAAAAGGTCTCCACCCGCAAGTATACGGGCGTCAAGTAATAGTTCCGGTAAGACCGGGTCGATCCGCAGGGACTAAGTGAAACCTATTCTAAGACTTAGAAGTAACATGATTTTTCTTAAAAGTTGGTTTTGGTGATAAAATACTAAAACAAATAATAGAGACAAGTACAATAGAAGGAAATTAACGGGGAGAAGGTCTAGGGTTTCGAATCCGCCTAATCATGGTCAAACACCAACCTAATCATCAAATGACATTACATAACTGGATTTCTCGCACGATGATAAGTCAACTATTAAGCTACAACTGATAAGTATCAACCATAAAAAAATCTAACCTAATGATGATAGATCAAATCGGAGTCAAAACTAATGAAAACTATATCTTCGACAAGTTTGAATCAATCTACCACATCATGGATACTAACTATTGTCTATCAACCTATCAAGCATCAACCATAAAAGAACCTAATCTAATGATGGTGGATCAAGCCTAGAAGCATAAACAATGAAAGGAAATCACTAAGATTATGGTAAAAGTTTTAAACAACGATGTTATAATGAAAAAGCGATATATATACAATGATCAAGGTTTCATCTAAACCCTAGATAGAGATGGTTAGCTATCCATGAAAACGAGATTACAGTTAGTAAGTATAAATGATAAGAGATAAATGTCGAAGGACTAAAAGTTTCTCACAGATTTTCCCACGGCAGACAAACGCTCCCCTGGAGAAAATAATTTCCAGCACCAGGGGAAAATTATTTTCCAGCAGAATTTCCAAACAAACAGAGTCTTCTTCTCCAACAGATTTTCTCTCTCTACCGTTTCTCTTTTTTTTGTTTAAATCAATCTAGAGAACCAAACACCAAATAAATTGAACAGAAAGATCATATAAGATGAAGAACAATCCTCTCTCTCTATAGAGATCTCTGTTATTCACTTTCTCCACAAAAGGTAAAAGCAACAGAGAAAGAAAAGATAGATGATAACTCTCTGTTAAAACTCTCTTTCTCTCTACAATAATCTGAAAATCCAGAGACTAAAAACCCCACAAAGATCAGTCCCAACCCAGCTCTCTACTCTCTATACAACTTTCTCTCACTCTCTCTCTATAGATTCTCTCTTTTCACTCTCACAAGAAAAGAAGATGAAGATAAGAATGATTCAAGTTGAGCTACTCTCTCTCTGATTTTCTGTTGTAGGTGAGCTAAAGAGATGATCACCCCAAAGATGAGATGATCCCATTAGTTCTTGCTCCCTGTTTCTTATAGTCGGGCAGAAGAGACTGAAAAATAGTTGACCTCCCTCTGTTTCCTTCTTTGATTCGGCTAATCATGGCATCCTCTGTCTTTCTCTAATAATTGTAAATATCTCCCATTCTCTAAGAAATATCCAAATCCAATATCTCTTTCTATCTTCAGCTCTTTCAATCCCTCTATCTCTCTGGTTAATTCTTTATCTCTCTGATTGAAGAAATCCCATACTCTCTTTAACAATTAAATCCTATCACAGCTCAGTAATAGGATTTTTCTCTCTAAATATCTTCTTAAACCCCAGCTACACGATCTTTTTCCATCTCTGGTTTCAAACGAGAAGAGAGAAAGAAAGAAATATATTCTCTCTCTCTAGAAATTATATTGAAGGAACTTCCCATAATCAAGCTCTAATGGCCTCCCTCAAGAATTCTTGTCAATACTAACCGAATCTTATCCTCTTTCCTTCCGTAAAAATTCTCTATCAATCTCTCCATCTCTTTCCCTTTCAATCTTCAAATTTCTGTTAGTTTTCTTCAAAAAAAAGTTTCTTTTAAAAAAAGAATGCATGATGGGTTAAGAGAGGAGGAGAGATATAACCAATCAGTTAATAAAGGTTTCCAAAATAAAATGAGGAGATAAGAGAAAATTTGACCGTGTAGATTTGGTTGTTGTACACAGATGATACCCGGCTGAGTTTTGCTACAAGAAGGTCCATCAAAAGAAATGAAGAAGCCACTCATTTGCTTGCTGATCCACGCGTCCCCACTCACATCCGTCAGATCACGTGAGACTACGCTGGTACAATGCTTCGCGTCACATGGAATAATGCGCTTCAGAAATTCCCGACGTACAACTATAAGCGACCGAAAAGAGCCCTCACCCAATCCGATGCATGCCACGTGTCGTCGGAAGATCTACGTTGCACCCAGGTCAACTGATTTTGACCCAAACATTCACTTGCTCTATCTTTCTCGTCCGGACTCCGATTTGATTCTGTTTTTGCCGATGGATTCGTCTTGGACCCTACATTTCATTTGTGCACCAACGTTAATTAAGATTTCCAGGACCAGCAAATGACCATAATGCCCCTAGCATGTCTTTCTTCTGATTTTAGCCATTTTTCGAGTTCAATTCTGTAAAAGACTCCTGGACAGAAGAAACATACAATTTGTCAGAGTAATTACTCGAAATAGACTAACTAGTCCAAATTAAGATACTCAGATGAGGCATTTTCATGACTCATCAGGGAGAAATTCTGACCATTAGTGATTTGAGAAGGGAAAAGATTGAGAATATCATCCGAGATGAGGGTGCCTGCATAGGTAGAGATATTACTGAGGTTTGAAGAGAAGACGTTAGCAATCCCTGTGACATCATTAGACCAGGAGTCATCATCTTTCTTAATAGCGGACATTTGGTTTTTCCTGTTCCGGTTAATAGCTTTGGAGTGAAAGTATTTAGTATTCCGGTCACCTAGTTGGATATTAACAATTCGAGACTTCTCTTTCCAGAGACTCTCTTGCTGGTTGTAGGCTTCCTAAGCTGGTTGTATAATTTTTTATAGGTTTCCTAATCATGGATGCTCTGAATAGAAGTGGTGAGGTGTTTGATTCTGGTATCTAAATGACCAAGGACAGTTTTGTTCCACTTAGAAAGATTGATGGTTAAGGTTTTAAGCTTAGTTTGAATCTGGTTGGGAGATGTCAGCCATTTATTGTTAATGAATTTACCACAGTCTGGATGGGACATCCAAGTGCGGATAAATCGAAAAGGTTTCGTACCAAGGTTGGATTTGGGTTTAGTAGTGAAAAGGTTAGGGATGTGATCCAAGTCTATACCCGGGAGATGGGCAAGAAGGGACCATTGATGATTGGTCAAAGCCCGGTCAAGCCTCTCTTGTATAAGTTTGCCAGTAAATTGTTTGTTGGACCGGGTAAATGGCGGTCGACTAAAACCAATATCTTTAAGGCCCACATTGTTAATAGTCAATTTGATTTTCATCGAGTGGGTCGGGAGTGCCTCCTTCCTCCTACTTTTTCCGCATGGTGGAGGATAGTATTAAGGTCGCCTATAAGCACCAACGGGAAATGTTGGTCAAGAACAAGGTTATGAAGATGGTCCTAAGGTCTCATCCTATTATTATTATAAGGGCACCCATATAATCTTGTGATTATGAAATGGGTACCGTTACTAATTTGAGTGCCCTTAGCATGAATATGTGATTATCAGCATATATAATTTCAAGGGAGTAGGCCTGAGTCCAGAATATGGCCAGCCCGCCAGTTTTGTTAGTGGGCTCCATTGTGAATTGATTATAGTCCATGTGAAGGTTAAGAACTTTCCAGTGTTAGTAGTCTCAGAGAGGAAAATTAAGTCCGGTTTGTGCTCCTTAATCAAGGTCCATAAGTGCTTGCGATTAAGAAAATTACCGCACCCTCTCACATTCTAGGCTAGAATGGAGAGGTCACTAAGGGGGTTAGGCAGATCCATTGGACCCAAAAGCCCACAGTCTAAAGGCACCGAGAGTCACAAGAAAAACAGAAAAGGAGAAAGAGAAACAAATAAGAAAAAGGAAGATAAGAACAACAAACAAGAACAATTAAAACTAAAGATCAAAAAGCACCTTCAATCTATTAAAATGGACAAGATAGGTACAGTTTGCAAGAGAGAACAAAAAAGGGTTGCAACTGTCTCAATGTCTTATACCATTGAAGCTAGCAGTTAAACCTATCAACTCCAAGGCTAAATAGATTGACCTTGAAAGAAGTAAAACTATTGCTTCTGTACCAGGACACAAAAAACAGAAAAAACACTCCAACAACTAAACACGACTAACAACTTAAACATATCCAGACAAAGAAAACAAAAAACCGAAAGCAAAACACAAGAACCGGGAACACAAAGGACTTCCGGTAGACTACTTTGGTGGAGTTACAACCCCTCCCCTCCCCTATGAGTAAGAATTTCCAAACTTCGAGATAGGATCATAGACTCGTCCAATAGTCTTCTAGCTTCCTGGTTGTCAATCATCATAGCTTGAATTGGTTGGGTCTCATCTAAATGCTCAGAAGAGATGGTAGATTGGTGACTGGGGCTCTCCCTACCCCTTTTTCCAAAGGGGGTGTAAATTATGTGAGGATGAGTGGAGTGGAGTACTAGTGAGGGTGGAGGGGCAAGGAGTAATGGTTCTTCTGTTACATGATCAGGGGAAATGATAATGGTGGTTTCCATAGGATCAGGGTCGGTATCAATGTCCTCATCTGAGGAAAGCTTTTGGTTGGGAAGAGGGCAGTGGTTGAGGGGGGTGGTCAACAATCCTACAGAGTTGGCATATAGCACCCGGAAATTTAAGGTAACTAAGTTTAATCTCTGATTCTCCATCAGAGAAGATTGGGTTTGATGACAGCTAGTAATAGTGATCTCACATCATAAAGGAAATGTACACGAATTACCTGGTTATTGATAAAACCAAATTTCTTGGGTTTGACTTGAATAATTTTACCAATGCAATCGAAGATAGAATCCAAATTTTCCTTGTTTTGAATCGCTAGGGGGAGCTTGTACAGAGTGCACCGCATGGGTTCAAAAAACAGATCATCTACTCCCTCAGTGATAGGGAAGTCGACCTGTTTTAAAACCAATAACATATCTCTCATAATCCAGGGTCTACCGAAGTTAAGAGTATTGAGTATGAATAGGCTCTTTGATTTGATGAGGAATGTGTTAATGGGTCCTTGCATCTCTCTATCTTTACATTATATTACTAATTTACACGAATTTTTGTCGTTTTTGTTTTTATTGTGATATTAATGTCAGATAGGTCTCAAAACTCAAAAGTACTTAAATCACTACCTTCTTAGTCTCCTTATAAGATATTTCAATTCCATTATCTTCTCTCTCAATTATTGTTATGCAACAAAGATAACAATTAATATTGAATCAATATATGTTTCCAATTATGTTTTTCTTTTTCAAATTTCCAATTACATATTGTTTGTTACATTTACAATTCATTGAATTGATATAATTATACAATGTATAAAACAACTACGTACTTTTAGGACTTAAGTATTCTTATAAATGTATCACAATTTCATTAATTTTGACTCTAAATTATAGCATTAATCTTAAGTAGTTTATTTTATTGAAATTTAGTGTGCCCACGAATCAGGATATGTTAAAAAAACAAAAAAGAAAAAGAATAAAGAGGTTGAGAAATCTTAAGAGAGACCTCTTAATAATATTTTGGAAAAATGAAAGAGCATAGAAAATTCTACAAAGTTTAATTGTAAGAAAAAACTTGAAAAAGTAGTTGGAGAATCCTGTATTAGAAATGTCATCGGCGAAATTGTTCATCAAGAAGACATGGGTGAAAGCAGATATGAAGGGCATGAAAGTAAACTATCACTAAATAACATAAAAACGAAAATGTACGTGGTGAGCTTAGGAATGGAAGCATTGAGAACCAATTAGAGAATGAAAATAACAATAATGATTTCAGTGATCATGTAGTTGGACAAGAAATTGATAACCTAAAAGACATTTTTTTCACAAGGCAATCATAATGGATAGCGACAATATAAATCTAATACAACACCTGAAAAATCTAAGGCATAAGATTCAATGGCAATCGATGATTCACATCCGTAAAATCAAAGAAATCAGAAATAGACTTGACAACGTCAAATTCAGCCACACACAAGCGTAATCTCAACACTCAAGCAGACAAGTTAGCGAAATGGACACGTAAGAGTAATAGATCGAAGGCTTGGAAAAATGTACCTTACTTCTTGGTTAATATGTATTGTAAAAGTCCTCTTGTAGCTTCATAATATTTTACATTTCAACAACAAAAAAAGACGTTTTTTTACTCAAAAGAGGACCACCAATAGTCGTAAGAGAAGTATTTTTAACTTAAGATGATAAAGTCTTATCTTCGTTGGAACATGAAGACATAGTTGCCACTTTTGCATCTGAAAAAGTGAAGAGAATGTTTTTTTATGAACATGTAGCTTCTTCTATCTTGATTTAAATTGAATTGCACTACTTACAAAGTTATATAAGATTATGTGATAATGTGGTTACGCAGATTTTCTTTTTTCGCACAAAGGGCCCCATTTTGAGCTCCACTTTAGGCTTAAGTCGGCCCTGATTCAAGTGGACACTACAAAAATGAAGACTATTTGTGACGACATAAAACCGTCAAAAATAGAGAAATTTCCGGCAGAAAAAGATTTTTCGACAGCTGGAGTCGGTCGGATATTCCTTCGCAAACAATGGCGTCCGAAATAGTCTTTATTTTAATAAGGAAACGATACTCAAAAAAGAAAAATTCATTAAATACAAGACACCCCTTGACAAAAATTACTCAAAACTTCTATTTGCGGTGTAACATATAAATTTTGATTGTATGGATACAAAACTCCAAATTGATATAGAACAAATAAACACTGCACCATGCTTCAATGAAATATCCAGAATTTTGCTACCATATTACTTCATGTTCCTCTGCTTACAATTTCATGAGCATCTCCGTCCGTCAATCTAAGCCTAGAGTGAAGGCAATCAGAATACAACCCTGACCAATGGAGACTGTATAAACTATATAGAAAATCCAAGCTAGGAAAGATAAAATGATTATGCGAAAGATCAACAAAATTACTACAAATACTAAGTATTGTTCTTTATATTCTTAGATTTCCTAGTAATGTCACGTAGATTCCAGTAGTACTACTAACTACTTAACTAGTATATACAAAATTCATCTGAACCAGAGATTTAGAAAATATATACCTTATACTCAAGAGCATCAAAACCCTTGCACACAAATTCGAACAACATTTTGAAGTTCTCTGGGCCACGCACAGTTACAAAAATATTTGAATAGCTCCATATAGAAAGAACTAAATTGACAAATCGACAACAAATAGAAGATAATATGGAAAAGTAAAGAACTATAAAAAACAATTTTGTCATCATAGGATTATAGGAATATAACGCTGCAGCAGTAACTTCCGCATTGCAAGACCAAGTGCAGCTGATTTTCGATAGTCACTACTACCACAAAGATTATGAGTTGACACTGATCTTTGAAAGGTTTAACCAAGTTGCAAGGGCTAACATCTTTTATATCGATAGTCACTACTACCATAGTTAGCCTACAAAACAAAACAAAACATGTGCATAGAATCATACATACTATATTTACAGAATAATGCAGGGCTTGTGCTCCTAGTTTTGATGAATAACAACTTAAGTATGCAAGACACGAGGAGATTTTAACATTTGGCAGTAAATTAGTAATTTTCAGTAAGTGGTACAATCAACTGAAAAGAATACAATATATATTAATGTTTATCTCATGATTCTCGTGTATTGGATGTGTCTTCAAATAACAAACAAACAAACAAACATTTGCTCTTTTTGTTCAGACTTGCAATGCAGCAAGCTGAATAAATACACAGGATATACATATCAGATGGTTATCTCACCATGAACTTAAAGTCCATCTGGGTGGCCTGCGAAAAGCTGATCAATTCTGGCCAAGCATTGCTCTTTTTGTTCATTCGGCGGTGGGCGACCATTTTGAAAGTAGAACTGAAAGCTGTTAAGTTTGTGGCCATCCAACTCAAAACCAATTGGCAATGAGTGGAGAGGACCTATACTTTATATTTTTGGTTGCTAGTTACCCATTCTCCCATGTGGGACTATTCTCACAAAAGCATCCAAGTGCGTCATCAAGATCCATATCACAAGACAATATATAAAGAAATCATGCATGCATTACCAACTGAAATAACTTCAAGTCATTGAAAACGAACAAAAGATGATGGAATCCCAATACTGATAATTAGAAGTAAATATACCTGGGGTATGACTTCTCTTACAGGTTCGCTGACTAATTTTAGAGGAGATCCCAAAGAAGAGGGACCAGCTCCTTGGCGTTTCATAATACGAGGGGAACCAGATGAACTTCTAGGTGAAAGTGGTGGCGCACTGCCTGCTGGAAACATAGAAGGTAATGAATTGCTCGAAGCAGCATTCGAACTGGTAGAACTCCCAGCCACACTTAAAGGAGAACCTGATTTAGCATCCTCAAGCAAAGATTTTACCTGCGTGATGTCAAAAAAAATGACAAAGCATCTAAAACCCTTTTTTTTTAATTCATGGGTATCTCCAATTTCCCAGTAACTATGTTGCATTTACTTGATTATCGTTGAAGCTTATTTGAACTTAGCCTAGTGTACGAGATAAGATTTGTTCATTCCGGACAATAAATAACAAACAAACAAAAAACAAGTCGAAAGAAGAATGACTTGCCTCCAAATGATTTGTTCATACCATATCTTAACACACTGTTGTCCCCACTCAATAAGATAATATTCGACATGGCCTAGGATGCCATGTTCTTGCGATTCAGTAAACAAGGATAAGCATTAACTTTCTAAGAAGGGATAGGACTAGCTGCTGAATAGATGACTGACTTCTCTTTTGCTTTATAATTTAACCATCACAAAAATAAAACAAAATAAAGACGGGAAACAAAACATCAACAAGACGAAGGCTAATACCAAATGCCCCTCCTTTGATTTTTCAGAGTACTGAATTCATGGAACTCATTGTTCATAAAAAGTAAAAACGTACAGTGAATATACCCTACTGATATATTAATTTACTTTCTAAATATCTTTGACATGCCATTCGGAACCGGAGAATTCTATGAGATAATGTCAATATCACAAAAATTGGAAAAGAAACAACATACGAACAGGAAGAAGGCTACACCAAATAACCCCTAAATGTTGTTTCGATCTTAATGGAAGCTTCTTCCTCCTTCGATTATCCAGGAATATCATGATATTGTTGTACGGGTAACAAAGATAAGCAGCGTCAGCAGCTGGTTCTTCCTCTATTTATGTCGATTTCACCTCCTCGGAAGGTGAAGGTGGTTATATTGGAGTTATTTCAACTGACAAAGTAGATGGATCTTCTTGTTTTTCTTTCATAGATGTTTGCCTCTTCGATATAGATTTTATGTATTAAATTTTAAGAACAAAAAGATCAAAATGAAGAAAAATATTCTGAATTCCATGAGTAACATCATCCTCGCCAAGAAAACCCTTTAGAATCGACGAATTCTTAGGAGCTTTGAAGATCCTGATAGAAAATAGTATCAAACACATCAAAAAACAAAATCTAGCTTCGCTGGGAAGAAAAAGGTATAGACCGAAAGTAGGAGAAATGATTTACCTTGGATCAAGATGTCAGACATTGAACGTAGAAGACATTAGGGTTTTCGAGGGGGACGAAGACACAAGGAGATCCTTCGGTACTAGTAGCTGAGTCAGTGTCGGGGATAGCCTACCGGTAGATCTTTCCGTCATCGGAGAAGATCTGCCATGGCAGTTCTCTGATTCTGCTGTGGTTTGCTAGAATTTGGAAAAGACGAGAGAGAACTCGAGGGGGAAAGAGAGAATTAGAGAGAGGGAGAGAACTCGAAAGTGAGAACTAGAGAGATTGAGTTAGTTACGGCAAAAGAATTTAGACGGCACGAAATTCCGTCAAAATACTTGGCGGAATGAGAATTCCGTCAAAAATAGGGCTCCCGACGACTTTTTTGCATACTGTTGGACATAGTTCGTCACAAAAAGGCTACACTTTTGTGGTGAGACAATTCTCCGGTTAATTCGAGTAAACGATTCTCCGACTAATTCGAGTAGTGATCTTGGTATTAATTCGAGTAATGACAAATTTTAGAAACATAATACCAAATGACTAATAACAATAGTTCGAATAACTTTACCAATAACTAAAAAACATAGCGAGTAGTACAAAAAATGGTTGCAAAATATGTGGAACGCGTTGCTGGTTGTAGGCTTGTAACATCACTAATAGCAACCATGACATTTCAAGTTGGAACAAATCCATCAGGTGTTGTTAGGAAAAGACGGTTCTCCGATTAATTCAAGTACTTACCCTCGAGCTTTATATATGGAAAGCATTCTATCAAACCCATACGGGTTTTTCCTTCCATAATAGTAATCGGTTTTAATACATGAGCCTAGTAACCGGTTCTTTAGGGTTTTTGGGATTGATTTTGTTGATGTACTTAGCTCGGAGTAGATGTTCAACTAATAGAGCATAAAAAAAAGATGACTAAGTTTTGTCGGGGAAGATAACAAAAGAATGCAAGAGGAAGAAGGGAAAAAGGTCAGTCTTCATACTTTTAACATTTTTCTACCAAAAATGAATGAAGTCTGAGGGAGAAGATAAAAATTGGGCAAAGAGAATGAACAAGGAAGAAAAAGAAAGATTGAAGTTACTATAAGAAGAGAAAAGTCAGACTTCATACTTCCTAATACTTTTCTTACAAAAATGAATGAAAATGGAAGTGTGTCAAATGTTGGGGCCAAATAGATGAATTGTGACATCTATGGTGCTAAACGGGAATGAATCTTATTTAGAATTAGGACTGACGGATGGACGTTTCAATGACCATGTTGGCGAAGAGAGGGCAAAGAAGAGAGAGCTAGAAAAGCTTAAAAGAAAAAAGGTAAACGAGTAGACCAAAAATGGGAAGTTAAATTCAAGTGACGAAATATTCAATTTGGTCACAAGTGGGGACCACAATAGAATTACCCCATACTTGCGCTAAATTTAAGCCTGTCGGAATGTAGGTTTTATATTGGGTTTCTCTTTATCTTTCATACTCACTCGCTATTTCTTTCCCCTACTAGGCTTCTTTCTCACTCTAAGATTCTCTCAAATTTTACCTAATTTCTCTGTTAGATTTAGTGCATTAACCAAAAGAAATCCGGATTTTGTCTTGCAGGTGAAGCATTTTGAGTGGTTTTTGTGATCAAGTTCAAGAAAATGGTGAGCGGAAACCTTGTTGATTTGTCGAGAGATGAGGATATGCTTGCTAAGAAAGCCCTAGCATTAGCGACTGAATCTGCTCCTCAGCAGCAAATCGAGCAACAGCCTGAGTTGCCTTCTAAGCCTTTCCCTCCTGCTCGGGCTGGTTAGATTCCAGTTTATTCTTCATTTTTATTTGCTTGTTTGATTGAATGATCTTAATATATATGATGAATTAGATTTTGTTTTTTGCTATGATAGAAAATTAGAAATTTAGGGTTTATTAACTTGTTTAACAGTTTATTTATCTGGATTGTTCATAAATATTGTTAAACAATCCCTAAATTCCTAGTTCTCTATCATAGCAAAAAGAAAATCTAATTCATCATATATATTAAGATCATTCAATCTAAACAAACAAACAAAAATGAAGAAAAAACTAGAATCTAACCAACCCGAGCAGGAGGGGAAGTCTTGAAAGGTAACTTAGGTTGTTGCTTGATCTGCTGCTGAAGAGCAGATTCAGTCGCTAATGCTAAGGTTTCCTTAGCAGGCATATCCTCATCTCCCGACAAATCAAAGAGGTTTCCGCTCGCCATTTTCTTGAACTACTTTCTTAGTAAGCATATCCTCACCACTTAAAATGCTTCACCTGCAAGACAAATCCAGATTTCTCTTAATTAATACACTAAACCTAATAGAAATTAGAAAGAAAATCTTAGGTTGTGTTTGATATCAGGGAAACAATTTCGATGGAAATACAAGAGTTCATGGAATGTCTTACACGGAATTTACTCCGTAGAAATAAGAGTTCTTTCGTTTGTTAGTCATTTATTATTCCGTGGAATTAAGAACTCAATTATTTGGTTGACAACTAACTTCTACGAATATAATATTCAATTAAGAGTTTTTATTTACTCTTTATGTAGTCTAAATGATATTTTTACTTTTGCGAAAATTACATTTCATCCTTATGTTGTCTAAATTACATTTTTACCCTCATGTTTTCAAAATTATATTTTTACCCATATGTTGTAAAATTATTTAACCATGTGTCACTTTACTAATTTAAGGGTAAAAATGTTATTTTGATATTATACGAGGGTAAAAATGTCATTTTGACAACATAAGGGTAAAATGTCAATTTGATATTATAAAAGGGTAAGAATGTAATATTGGCTATAAAAATCCAAAATGTCATTTTGACAACTTTGTAAACACGTCATTTGGTAAGAAGGACAAAAATGTCATTTGTCCAATGTATAAGTAAAAATTTATTTTGCTAAATTTTATGGGTAAAAATGTCATTTTGAACATATATGGAGCTAAATTTTAGGTTTCAAGTATCCGAATATATTAAAATATTTTGATTTTGATTTTTGATTTTTGATTTTTTATTTTTTATTTTTGATCTTTTACTTTACAGGGAAACTAATTCGGAGGGGGGAGCAAGGAATTAAAAGTGGACTATTTCATGGAAATAGATTCCCTAGGGAATTAAAGCCATGGAATTACACTTCGTATCAAACAGTGGAAATACCTATTTCCATGGAAATTCTTTTATTTCCATGGGTGGGAGATATCAAACACACCCTTAGAGTGAGAAAGAAATCTAGCAGGGAAAAGAAATAGCGAATGAGTATGAAAGATTAAAAAAAACCCAATATAAAACCTACATATCCAATCGGACTTAAATTTAGCGAAAGTATAGGGTAATTCCATTATGATCCCCAGTTGTGACTAAATTGAATATTTCGTCACTTAAATTGAACTTCTCATTTTTAGTCTATTCGTTTACCCTTTTTCTTTTAAGCTTTTCTAGCTCTCTTTGTCTCTCTTCTTTGCCCTCTCTTCGCCGACATGGTCATTGAACCGTCTATAGATCAGTACTATCTCTAAATAGGATAGATCGGTCCTATCTCTAAATAGGATTCATTCCCTTTTAGCACCATAGATGTCACAATTCATCAATTTGACCCTAACATTTGACACACTTCCATTTTCATTCAATTTTGTAAGAAAAATATTAGGAAGTATAAAGTCTGATTTTTCTCTTCTTACAGTTACTTTAATCTTTCTTTTTCTCCCTTGTTCTTTCGCTTTGCCAATTTTTATCTTCTCCCTCAGTCTTCATTCATTTTTGGTAGAAAAATATTAAAAAGTACGAAGACTAACCTTTTTCCCTTCTTCCTCTTGCATTCTTTTGTTATCTTACCCGACAAAACTTAGTCATCTTTTTTTTATTCTCTATTAGTTGAACATCTACTCCGAACTGATCCCGTTATGGACATGGAGGGTTTACCTATAGCACTTTTTATCAGAAGGAATATTACAAACAATCTACTAAAGCGAATCTCACAAACAAAAAGTCAATCATCGAGGAAGAAAACTATAGACGAGAGAGTGATACCCACTTGATGTACAAGGATGATGGAAATAATGTTGCATGCTTCCTTAACCCACTTAGAACATAGCCTTTTTTGTTTTCCTTTTTTAGTTTGTTAAAGAGTGATTTTGTTTCTCGCAGATTGTTGGGCTGATATTTGCTCATCCTTCACTTAATTACCAAACATTTGGAACAACATCTAAAACATGGTCTTCAGGAGATATTGATTACAGTTTTATGGTTCTTGTACTATTCTGATAAATCTTACAATTGCTATAGTTCTTTTTATACGAAAACACTAAGCATGACATACCTCAACAGAGATTTTCATTACTTGTAGGTTTATTTGAACAGAGATTTTCTTTAACAAAGGTTGAAATCCAATCCATCTGCTTCAGATCTACAAAACCAATAGATATTAGAAGAAATAAAGACAAGTTAGTTTTAAGAAAATCTGTTATGTTTTCAAAGAATAGAAATAAAAATCAAACCTCTCATGGATGGAAGTAGATAGACACATAGAAGAGGTGTTACGGGAAGGTGAAAGAATCCTGAAAAGAAAAATTGGAAAAAATAATTAGATCAGGAAGAAAGTATATCAAAATTTTCTTTGGAATAAAAAAATCCTCTATTTTTGCAACTTTAACCATCTAAACAGGATAGAGAGATCTACTAATACAAGATTAAAACTTGAACCATATGCTCAAGATCTAAGAAAAAACAAAACTTGTTAAGAAGAAAGAAAAATCAAAACTTGGTAGGAGGAAAAAAATCACAACTTGTTAGGAAGAAACAAAAATCAAAACTTGTGAAGAAGAAACAAAAATCAAAATTTGTGAAGATGAAATAAAAATCGAAACTTGTGAAGGAATAAGAAAATCAAACCTTGAAGAGATATGGGGAGATGTGTTTAGGGAAGTAGTTGAAAGGACATTATTCAGTTTAGATCACTGCGAATTTACATGTACATATACCTACGAATTTACCAAAAGGCCCATATTGATGTCTTTGATGACGTCATGTACCAGCACTTACTGCGGGCCAATGTAAATTTGACAAAAGGGTCCGAGGGCCAAAGCAAGATTGTGCGGAGTCTGTCTCTTTTCTAGGTCGTGAATAGCAATTTCAATGGGCGTTTTTGCTACTGGAGCTTAAAATCATCAAAAAGCCTTTTTAATATGGCCGCGACTTTGGGGAATAAAGAAAATTCTCCGAGGAATAAATTCTCGATGGAATCCAGATTTTTTTGAAAATTCTCGGGGGAATAAATTTTTATGGGGAATACAGAATACATTTTTTGAAAGTTCTCCTCCATCTCATCACCTCTCTCTGCCACTTCATCTTCTCGACACCTCATCATCTTCTCCGGCGAAAGTCGCCGGCCGGCCAATTTTCCGGCCGGCTACCTTGAAACATAAAACTTTTTTTTATTTTTTTTAAAATTTTCTCTCTCCTCTCTCTCTCTCTCTAAATTTTCTTTTTTTAAAATTTTCTCTCTCTCTAGGAAAGATCTAGAGAGAGAGAAGGTCATAAGCCGCCATTTAAACAATATGATAAGAAGCTAAAGGCCATTGAAACAAACCTTAAACACGGTAACAACAAATCTAAGGGACATGAAGAACTACCTGTATGCTCTGTTTGGGTGTAGATCCATGAATATTCAGATCATGAATTCTTAAGATTTTCCTAGGTCTATTTGGTAACCAATAAGCCATCCTAGGATTCATAAATACTCAGAATTTTGCTTGGTCTATTGGGTAACCAATAAGAAATTCCTAGGATCCATGAAAATCCATAATCTATGGGTCTATTTGGGCAACCAAATGAGATCCTATGATTCCTAAAAGTCATTTGTCAGTCATCAAATTACATATACATTTATAAAATATCATACTGTACTTAAGAACAAGCCAATGGAACAAGAATTGATGTACGAAAAACGAAACTTCATCATTTTTATCACAGAGATCAAAGGAATTTGTTTCTTCTCTCATTGAGAAAATTTATCAAACACATTGAATGACAACATTTCGAAATGATCACTACATCACCCATAAATCGAGATAAGAGAAAGAATCTAGTGGCAAGTATGAATTCATAAAAGTATTGAATGAAGGAAATGGATTAATAGGAAGAAGCTTTTTCCAGTCTTCACCTTTACCTTGTTCAAAATGAGACTGTACAATTCACCAGCTTGAGGAGGATAATAAAACAGTCTATTTTATTATCTGTTTTAATGGGGTCAAACACATTAAAACAGACTGTTCTCTCTCTCTCTAGAACAGTTCTAGAGAGAGAGAAGAAAAAAAAAATTTAGAGAGAGAGAGAGGAGAGAGAAAAAATATTAAAAAAATTATGTTTGAAGGTCGCCGGCCGGAAAATTAGCCGGCCGGCGACTTTCGCCGGAGAAGATGATGAGCTGTCGAGAAGATGAAGTGGCAGAGAGAGGTGATGAGATGGAGGAGCTTTTTTTATAGCATCTTCTAAAATTAGAAGCCCCTTAGAAATAAAAAGAAACGTAAAAAGTCTATCTTATTTGACTAGTTTTAAGAAAAGTCTTTATTCCCCGGAGAACTTTCTTTATTCCCCAAAGCCGCGGCCTTTAATATTAAAGTTATGAGAAATTTTTAAGGGGCCTCCCGTTTTTGTTGAAAGGTCCCTCCTTGTGAATTCGGTGTGAGCCCACCGAAGTCACAAGAGCTTATTTGGTGCGCGCCCACTGAAATTCACTCCAGTTGCCTATTTTTGTGAAGTCGATGGACTCGTACCGACGACTTTTTAATATTAAAGTTATGGAAAATTATAAAGGGGCCTCCCGTTTTTGTTAAAAAGGCCCTCCTTGTGAATTCGGTGCGAGCCCACTGAATTCACAAAAGACTATTCGGTGTGAACCCACCGAATTTACAAGAGCTTATTCGGTGTGCGCCCACCGTAATTCACTCCAGTACCCTATTTTTGTGAATTTGATGGACTCGTACCGAATTGTTAATTCGGTGAGCTCGCACCGAATTCATGAAAGATGTCTTTTAACAAAAATGGAGGGCCCTTTCAAACTTCCCTAAAGTTATAATCCATTTAGTTGTGTTTGGAAAGAATAAGTTACCGCTTTCTTAAAAGCTAGTGAAGTATTTGGTCAAGAATTTGCCTTTCGCCTATATGTTTAAGTTGTTGATGAATCCATTAGTCGGTAAGTTTCTACGTTGAACAAGTTGTGGTGTTTCTCTTTAACAATGTTTATCTCTCACTGACTTTCTCAATCTTCATTCGATTACCGACCAACGAGTGAAAGCTTAAGTCAACGTAACTTAACTTACTGAAATTTCGTGTTAGATTTCGATCGAAATTTGACACGACATTTTAAATAAATGTTGATTTTTGAAAGATCAGATCAATGGATCATCCTATTAGAACCAGAACTTATTATAACCCAGTACTAAATCATTAGATCATATCTCATTTCTTTCTTCTTCCTTTTCTAGTTTATTACTCTCTATCTCTTCACCATCTCTTCACCTTTTCAATAGATTTCGTATAGTACATAAGGTTATCAACTTTTTTGGGTTTTAGTTTGAAAGAAAATCTAGAGAAAGAGAGGATGAGTCGTTCAATCCTTGCGATGGAAAACTTAATAACCCATAGCTAGGGTTTTAGTTTCTTTGTTAAGGAAGCTAGGATTTTAGCTGATTTATCAGTTATATTAGGGTTTTAAAGTCGCTTTTGTAAAGTGTTATTGATAACCCCTTAAGACAAGTTTAAGAAGGATAATAAGAGTGAAAGGGACGCCAATAACACTTCGAAAAGGCGCCTTTAAATTTACTTTTGGTTTAGAGGGGGACAATTTTTTGCCACTAAAACAGGTACATCGGCTTGGATGTTTTGTTTTGTTTCTAAATATTAGTATCTACCCACAACAATAATTGCCTGAAGTTGATTTTGTTTAACTCACCCCCGATAGTACTGAGTAATTTTATGTTAACCTTTTAACTAACCGATGTTATTTTATTGGTATTATTTTCCGTAGGTAATCCAATTTAGTCCCCAAACCTAAGTGTTTTAGTTCAAATTAGTCTTCTTATTGAAAGATGGGATAATTCCAATTTGGCCTCCTAAAGATGACCAACTCGTTAAAATGTCCCCTTAAAGATGACCAACTTCCATCTTGACCCCCTTTTGATATTTCCATCAGTTAACTTTAACGATTCAATTGTCTTATCTTTTCCTATTCTACCCTTATCCACAAAACTCTTTTCTTCCCTATCTTTTGTCACGTACTTTTCGACAGTTGCCGGAGGCCGACCGATCATCGGTCGACAGTTCCCTCCCTATCTTTTGTCCCTTACTTCTCGTTTCTCTCCTTCTCTTGCCACTACCACTTTCTCCGCCCACCACCACACCTCCATTTCTTCTTTTGTTCTTTCCTCTCTCTTCTTCTCTAACTCTTTCCTTTATCCAATGCTAAGGAATACGAGTTTTTTAATTCATTCAATCCCCCTACCTTTCACTCTCCACTCTAAAACTCTTTTTCTTTTAACAATTGTTCTATGTGCAAACTAAAGAACTAAAAAGGAAAAAAATGAATGAGAAGGAAGCAAGAAGACGAAAAAAGTAGAAAAAACACTAACTATTCTACTACTTGAGGGCTCTCTGCCTCAGATGTTTCAATTTCTACTGCGGTTTTCTTCTGCGTTTCTTCTTTTGGGTCTGATTTTTAAAGTTCATCAAACACTTTGAAGAAAAATTGAATTTTGTTTCAGGTTTGGTTTGACGAAAAAGGGTTTCATTATATATAAGGTTAGATTAGGTATTATGAAATTATAAGCATCCTAGAGATTTGGGGTTTCTCTCGAGATGGATACAAATGGACTAGATATCTATTTGTTTTAATATTTTGGTTTATAAAACCATTTGAAGTTTAGAGTGGACTAAATGTGTTATTAGGGGTAGATTTTTGAGTCATAAGCCACAAAATTATATTATTAATTTATCAATATATCTTCTACAAGTGAATAAATTTAATTTTCTGAACATAAAATTTATAATTAGATATAATTACATTTAGCTTATTTTACCAAACGCCTAACAATAACCTTTTGAGATAAAAAACCCTTTTATTATGTCTTACAAACAACAAAAATAACTTGTTATTAAGCGTTTTTTTAGGGTTATTTCCCAAATGGCCCCCAACTTTGTGACCAGCTTCCTGCCTGACCCCCTACTTTAGCAATAATTCCCGTATGGCCCCCTTTTTCCGTTATCTTTAACGGACCGTTACTCTCTCTCCTCCATCTCATTTTCTTTCTCTACCAAGTCACCTATCACGCCACATCATCATCTTCTCCGGCATAAGTCGCCGGTCGATCAAATTTCCGGCCAGCGACCTTCAATTTTTTTTTTTTTTCTCTCTCTAAATTTTTTTTTATTTCCTCTCACATCGCTCTCTCTAAACTCCGGCGAAGGGAAATTTCCTCTCACATCGCTCTCTCTAAACTCCGGCGAAGGGGGTTTCCCTTCGCCGGAGGTCTGTTCGTCAAGGTTCGTCCACGAAGGGTGAGTCAGGGCCTAAGATCAGGCCGAAAGGCGTAGTCGAACAGACCATGTATGTTCATCACGAACAGACCTCCGACGAATGGAAACCCCCTTCGCCGGAGTTTAGAGAGAGAGCGATATGAAAGGAAAAAAAAATTTAGAGAGAGAGAATAAAAAAAAATTGAAGGTCCCCGGCCGGAAATTTGGCCGGCCGACGACTTATGCCGGAGAAGATGATGATGTGGCGTGATAGGTGACTTGGCAGAGAGAGAAAATGATATGGAGGAGAGAGAGTAACGGACCGTTAAAGATAACGGAAAAAGGGGGCCATATGAGAATTATTGCTAAAGTAGGGGGCCAGGCAGGAAGCTGGTCACAAAGTTGGGGGTCATTTGGAAAATAACCCTTTTTTATGGGCTGACAAAAAAAACTCATAAAAAAACCATATGTGTATTCAAATTAAGCCTTATTAAATTAAGGCATTCCCAAATTTTGGTTTATTTTGTCTTTCTTCATTAATAATACTAATGTCTCAGTTAATTAAGAAGAGGAATTCGCAGATAGAGAGAGAAATAAAATAGAGAGTATGGGTGTCTTTTTGTTGCAATAGAGTGTGGGTATTTGGATGTTGAACGATTTTAATGTAGCTTTCGTGGAATATTAAAAGTAGATTATTTAATTTTATAAGGATCTGGGATTTCTAAGAAGAAAATTAGATTTTTGAGGAGGAAATGCTACCTTAAAGGAGGTATTGGTGATTTTGATATTGAATTTGTAATGGTAGAGAAGGAGGAGATAAGAGAAAAAAGAGGCGAAAAAGAAGAAAAATGAGTTTTGAAGGTCATCAATTGGAGGTTGTCGGTCGACGGCCTTTTGTAGGAGAAGAAGGAAGATGGGGCCCTTGAGACCATATTGCCTTTAACCGTTTTTAGGATGGACTTTAATAACTTTGGGCATTGCCTATGAAATATCTCTTTCAATTTTACACCTTTAATCATGTCTTTATAACAATCTTACCTATTAAATTAGTAAATGTTGTCACATATCTGTTTTTAATAGTGTCATTCTAATAAATATTTTATTTTCTTACTTAATAATTTATTGTAAATGTGGAATTAATGGCATTGGTTGGTAATGTGGCAAAATTGCATCTTTTTTATGCTTAATAATGGTTAAAAAGTCTTGTGACATAAAATTGCATTATATTTATGTCATTGACGTTGATCAGTAAATTTCCACACTAAACAAAACGTTTCCACGTTTGGTCCGACCAAAATTTTCAGCGAAACTGAAATTTCATTCCTAAGAACTAATCACTGACCACCACCGTAATATAAAAATAAACACATCAATATAGGGAAAACATGTCAAATGGCAGATTTGAAGCGGGGGAACGAAGATCACATCTTCCAACTGTATAATACTCCATCAAGTTGTGTTAATTGATGTCAACAATCAAACCTTGATCGAGTGATGTTTAAAATTCCCGGTTGGGTTGCGGGTCGGACCTAGCCAACCCGGCTTGGAACAGTGCCAGATCGGGGCTCAACGGGGTTGGCTATACCCTGACCCAACCCAGGACGGGAAAGAAAGGGAGAGTCGTTAACTTCTCAAAGTTCTATGGTTTTATCTTTGATTTCGAGTTTGTCTCTCAAGGATTTCAGGTGAGGATTTCTCTCTAATCTCTGCTAGTTTGTCTTTTACTCGCATTACCGCTAGGTTTTTATCCTAAATCTTTGCTTTCTCTTTCAGATTTCAGGTACCAATTACTCCGACATTACTACTCAGATTGCGGGTAAAATATTTGATACTTGATATGGTTCTCTCTCAGATTTCAAACTAGACTCTATGAATTAGATTGTTCAAACTAGACTTTATGAGTTGATCTTCTTGATTCAGCTGATAGTTTATCTTGAGCTTTATCTTCCAAATCCTTTTGTCTTGTGCCTCTGAAAGTCTTACTTGATGCAGCTCTCCCATGATTTATGCATATTGATGAACTTCCCAATCATTCAGATTTAATCTAAAACGAAATTCCAAGCTTGGGCTTCCCGATCGAAGTAGTTCTGCACTCTAGCTTCTTTGTCAGTAGAAATATATATCATAACTATTAGGAACAATTGCAGTAATACTTTATCACCCAACCTAACACACTTAAATTACATCAATATCAATTAGTGATACTTTATTGCAATGTACAATAATTGGTTAAGTCTCTTAAATTTATGAAAGGGGAGATGCTACATAATATAGAATATCATGGAAGATTACTTTATTGAAATATAATTGGTTAAGTTTCTTAAATTTATGAATGAAGAGATGCTACATATTATAGAATATCATGGAAGGTATACCGTTGTTATTTGCTTTATATTGAACACATGTTTTGCATCTTCGTTTTTCGTATTGATTATTTTTATGCGCCTCGCATCCTATTCCCCAGAAGAACTATTTGTTTAGAACTTGAACTTGTTTTCTTTACACCGACTTCACTATGAAGAATCGATTAACACTTGGGTCTCTCTTCTGTACAAAAGTAAATACTTGACCAAGTTTTCTAAAATTTAAAGGGCTGCGAGTAGGTTGAGAGAAAGATAAAGGGATTTAGCAAGGGAACAGAAACTAATATGGTCTGTAGGTCGCAACTTGTCACTTACTTCCTATAGTCTTCTCCGACTCACATGTGTGCATACGTGTTGTCCATGTGTTTGTCAAGTAAATAATTTATTGGAAAGAAGCGCAAGTTGATGCACCCGAAAAGGTTGCACACCCAAGCAGAGGTATCAAGTAGTAACCCAGCAAAGCCTGGATTGATCCAAGGATAGGAAGGTAGTTTGGATATCGAAAGGGTTTCGTTCGAAGGTTTAGATATCAAAGGCTCACTTAGACAAAAGCGAAAATAAACGAAGATAATGAGAGGTTTTTAAATGAATAAGCAAAAAGAGCATAAAGCAGGTAAAACAAATTAAAATATCAATGTAAATGAGCGAGAGAGATTCGAGAAGAGAGTCGGAGGAATAGAGTCGGGAGACAACGAATAGGTGAGAGAGGTGTCGAATCGGGAATCCGTAATGATAAACCTACGACTACGCGTGGTCCGATCTAATGTGTCAAAATAAAATCGATGTTCGACTCCTAAGGTAAATGTCTCTAAGCACTACGTATATCCGGGGATCATACTTAGTCAAACAAACATCCTAATCGGTTAAACCCGAGTCAACGAAAGTGTTGTCTAATCGCCTAAATATGTGAAGTGCATGACAAGACACATTAAATTATGACTTAGACTACGATTGATATCGAATACTTCGTTCGTCTATTAACTATGCGAAGTGCTTGCAAAGACACATGAAAATACGATCGAAACGATAATCGAATCAAATGAACATCAATTCATATAAATCATAATCACAAATTCATCACATTTTATCCCATAATCGAGACACATGAGTTGGTTAAACATGGTCTGAATAATAAACGACAAGAAGATGATGATAGACACCCCCCTTTACGATATTGTGTGAGGCTAAGATAGTCGGAAAATATTGGTCTTTAAGGTGCAGCCGACCTCCCCTTAACAAGATTCTGGTTTCCCTTTAGAGTTGCAAAATGGTGTCCCTGAGTAAAAATCAGAAGTCCCCATAGCGATCCCCATCATCTTCTCCATTTATCACAAAATCTCCATGAAACCCTAACTCAAGCTTTCTCTCTCTAGAAATTGTAGCTCAAAACCAAATCAAACACAAGGGGTAGCTAGCCAATGATGTGGGGAGCAAAATCCTTATGGTTTCCGGCCAAAATAATGACCGGAAAACTCTTGAAAACACCGGCCAAGGCATGAAGAAATTCGGCCAAAATGTCGAAGTCCGGCCAAGATTTAGTTGCAGCCGAGCCTTAGCTTGCTGCCCCGTGCGGCCGTCCTGAGCAGTCCGAGCTATGAAGATGCCGTCCCGAGCAGTCCGAGCTGTTGCTCGTGTCTTTGCTGTTCCAGCCAGTTTAGCATCCACCGGAGCTGCTGCTTGAAAGGTCGAGTTGCTCTAATGGAGCTCTATCCCATGATCTATTGATGCTGCCGCTGATGGAGCCTTGCTATCCCGAGTGATGCTGGTTCGCAGCTGCTCCGTTCGGACATTGCTGTCCCGCGCCGGCCATGCTTGGCCGGCACCTTCTCTTCCTCTCTTGCTCTCTCCTTCAAACCCTCCTGATGAAGAACCCTAACTCTCAAGAACTTTCAAACCCTTGCCCTTTTTTTTCTCTTTCTCTCCCTTGTTGCTTGGTCAAGAAGATGATGAATAGTGTCTAACTTGATTAAAACCCTAGACTTAGTCAACTTGACTAAGTCTTTAGACTACTTTGACTTGGGCCCAAAAATGGGTGCTCATAAAATCTCTACACCTCCCTTCTTCTTTGTGTATTCTTAAACTCGACCTTAGATGTTGGGTTTTGAATTAGAGACCAATGGAGTGCCTTAAAGAAAAGACCTTGACTTCTATCTTTCACAACTTCCTCGTCCGAACTCGCAATCGACTTATGTTTTCATCGTTGGACTCGCCATTGACTCCACTTCTTGTTTGACTTCTGATTTTGACCAAAATGACCATAATACCCCTGGTTCTCTTTTCTTTTCTTTTGCCACATGAGATGAAAATGTGATAATTTGCTCTCTTTATTCCGAATTACACGTTAAACCCCAAATAAACTACCTAGCAATAAAAACATATAAATAATTAGAAATAGAACTCGAAAAGAACTAACTCATCAAAGTTAAGTGACCTAAATGTGGCATTTTCACGCCACATCAACATCCCCAAACTTAGAATTTGCTAATCCTCGAGCAAACAAACAAAACAAGACAATAAAGTAACCCTAGCTCACTTTCGGAGGACTCCCGATTGCATTTAGCGTATGCAACAAGCCTTTAAACCCTTAGGTTACCCCTAAAAGACGAGTTTTGTCTCGTGAGGGTTTCCAGTGAATACACCCACAAAGTTCTAGATTTCCAAGGAATATAAGAGTTCAACTATCGATGCAATTAAAGCGATGATCAACAACTGGGAGACTTAAATATGTCAAACATATGAATCAAACCGATAAACACAAAAACATGCTAAGAGTCTCCTCACTAATAGTTTTATACTCAAATGGAAGTATCCCATCATCATGAGTATCATCCAAGGCTAAAGTAACAAAACCTTGTTTCCTATCATAGCACATTTCGCTTCGACTTTAGCCTCACGATCATACGCTCTTAAACATGAAATCACTCAAAATTGAATCGTAATGGTTCACTCTCATGTGCGAGCATGGAATAAAGTAAACTCAACACATACAAAATTAAATGAGGATAACAAGTTATAAAACGAAATGATCTCTTTGGAATAGAAATATCCACTAACGGAATGGGGAAGCTCACTCACTCTACTCACCCACTCTACCCTCTAATAGTGTCTCCTAAAGGTAAACGGATACAAGTGATGGAGTGGAAGATGATAAAATCCCGAGAATGTCGACGTCTTCAATGATAAAAGAACACTCAAGCAACCTTTTAGATTCAACTTCTTGCATTGAATACTTTATTTTCATAACATTTACACAAGCACATATAAACAAACTTTCTTTCTTTTTCACTTTTTTTTTTTTTTGCACACATACCCAAACACCAAAACAAAAATACAACTAGTATTCTCAACAAATCACCTTTACTTTCACATTTTGCTTTCACATTCTTTCTTCTTTACGTTTCATGCCTTCATTCTCGGAAGTAGTATGATGAATGGATGGAGTATCCATTTCCCTAAAGTTGACACCATTATCGAGTTTCATGGACTACAAGAGTAAGGTTTATTTGCTATCCTAATGTCACTCCTAGTGGCTAAGGAAGTTGAGCCCATGAGATCGTCTAAGCTCTATTGAAAGTTGCGAAGTTGAGTAGCTCTTCATTCTACTCGGAGTTAGCGCGGAAGAGTACACTTAAAGGCAATAAAAAGGCTCAGATATCTCACATGGGTTTAAGTCTCCACTAATGACTATTTTAGGTCACTTAGAAGTGTTCCTTCTTCCTTAAGATGATACTCACATGATAGCACACGAACACTAAAGGACTTAACATTCATGAAGGGACTAAGAGCATGCATAAGATTTATCGAGAAAGAGCCATATGCATCAACATACTTAAGAATACCACTAGAATCATACCAAATCTACCCAAATTTTTTCAAATTTGGTCGAATTTGTTAAACCCTCTTGTCTTTTAGAATCTAAGGTCATGATGTCATGCGACCAAAAGGTCGTATCCCCATCCCCAAACTTAAAACTAACGTTGTCTTCAATGTTCTAAGCATATGTTTACTAAAATATAAGAGGTACACTAAGTTAAAGAGAAGAGTGGAAGGATATTACCATAGCCGAAGGAGATAAAAAGTGATACTACCAAGACTTATGTATTCGAGTTCCAAGTTCATGATAAGCCCATCGCCATCCCCAGACTTTGAACGAACCACACCCCAAAAGTATAAAAAATGAAAAGCACTCCTAACACATCAATAAATAACATAAGAATGAAGCATAACCATGACCATGTAAAAATGACCACTCACGCTGGATCACTCGATTGCATCAGGCTATGCAACTAGCCGTTGATTCTCTCAGTTTCACAAGAGCACGAATTATGTCTCGTGGAGGGTTTCCAAAGATGCTACCCACAAACATCAAGGCCCATTTTGATCGGCCTAACGATCAAATAACAAAAGACGGAAGATTTGGGGGTCAACCCAGAGAAAACTATACACAAAAGCTAAAAGTCTCACAATAATATCGAAGCAAATAAGTGCACGTGAGACGAAAAGCGAAAAGAGGCCATCCCTAAACTTAGTGGATGCACGGTCCACTAAGTGTGCATAAATGCTAGGGGCGACGACTAAACAGTCATCAAAAGGATCGACATATGATGAGACATGAAAATGTCCCATCTGAATCTCTTAATTCGGGTTAGTTAGTCCAGTTCGAGCGGTTACTATGATGGTTTGTTTGTTTTCTTTCTCAGGTGTCTTTACGAAGTTCGGTGTGAAAAATAGCTAAAATCGGAAGAAACACACACTTGAGGGCATTTTGGACATTTAGAGATGAGGGTGTTCTGGAATTTTTAGTACTCGGTTAAAAAGTAGAATCCATGACGAGTCTGTAGGCAAAAACATAGGTCAAATCGGTGTCCGGAAGAGAAAGTTAGTCGAAGTCAAAAATGGGAGTTAAAGACGGTTGACTAAATCAACTAGATGACATGTGGCGCCGATCTAGCGGGGAAGGCGGAATAATCTGGTCGAGAACGGTATTCTTTCGGTATGATAGTGGGACAGATAGGTTAAGTACGTGATTTCTTGTGGGGTTTGATTCAGTGTTAAGACATAACTGATCCTCGGTGCTCCCTGCGCAATCCAATAAAAGATACTGTGACACGCGTGAATCAGTTTTATCTGATGGACCATATCAGCCTCTTTACGTAGTCCGTGATAAACCATATCATTCTCCACTGCCAGCCCACACTAATCGATTGGGTAGTTCCCCAAATCAATGGGAAATCTTTATGTTCCTTCTCTCGTCTCTACCCTCTCAGTCCTTAACAGTATGAAAGATATTTTGATATCTCTCTAACAATAGAGATCGAAAGAGATTGAGATAGAAGGTTCTCCTTGCTGTAACAGTAGTGAGAGGAAGAGAGTTTTTTTTAATAAAAGAAACTAAAGGATTTAATTCCTTCTTAGTTCTCAACAGTAGAGATAGAAACCAAAAGGCAAAGGCAACTTGATTTTGGGGATCGAATCAAAGAAAGGAAAAGATGATTTAGAGATTGAATAAGATTCTTAGAGATTGGCAGAAATATTAAGGGAAGGTTGGGTTGATATTCTTGTATAGATTGCTGGATATTATATTTTAGAGGGAGAAAGAGGTGTTGAAGATATATCAAAGACAGCTCTCGGTCAAGACTATTTTGAGAGAGAAATCAAGGTTGGATGAGATGTAAAACAGAAATCTTTCTCTAAGATTTTCTCACTCCTCTTGCCTTCTCTATCTATATTTGGTTGATATATCATGGTTGAAGACAGAGAGAGGGATTTAGAGAGAGTATTCTCTAGATGAAGAAACAAAATAAGAAGGATTCGGTTAGGTTGGTGATATATTTGACAGTAGAAGATGGAGAAGGTAGATTCGATTGGGATATGGGAGATAAACGATTTTCTAAAGTGAAGATTGAAGGGAATATACAATAGAGAGAAATCAAGATATTCTTAGAGAGAGAAACAAATTTTACAGAGATCTCAAAATGATCATAAGGACTCTCGGCTACTGATTTTGATCTCTTCTCTTATTATCTATATAAACAGGGGCATGAAGAGTTGAAGAACTCATCTCATCTTGGGAGGAGCCTCTCTAAAGCTCAACCAAAATATAAATCAGAGTAGAGAGAGAACCAGAGACATCTACCATTTTTGAGTTTTCTTCTTCTGTAAAACTCTTCTTTTTGTGAGAGAAAGGGAGATTAATAGAGAGAGAGAGTAATTGTAATAAGAAACAGAGAGAGAAATATTTTTGAGAAAGAATTGTATTTTAATTTCTGGCTATTTAATATATCATCTTTTTCAATTTTGGTGGTTGAAGTTCTGAATTGAAAAAAAGAAAAAGAAGTGAAAAAATCAGAGGAGGACGAAGACCACGTTTGGGTCAATAATCTCTCTGGAAAATAATTTTCCCAAAGAGAAAATACTTCCGAGAAGACGAGTAATTTATTTTCTCCAGGGGAGTGTTTGGCTGCAACAGGGAAAATTCAGCGAGAAAAGTTTAGTTCTTTCTTTTCCCTCTTATTATTCATACTTGTTAGTTTTATCTCTTCCATCATGAGTAACTAATCTCCCAATCTAGGAATTTCGATGAAGTTTTGACATATGATTTTGATAATTTTCTCATGGCTTAATATCTTAAATGCTTTAACCGTTATAATATTGAATTCGTAGAATTGGTGTAGGAAGATTTCTTCATTAGCTATGCTTTTGATTTGATGGTTCATGTTTAGGTTAAGTCCTTTAATGAGCCATGCTTATAGATTGATAGTTAATAGTTGCGACTTCGGTATTTCAGAACTTCGAGTTTAGACTTTAGTTTTATTCGGCTTTAACTAGAATATTTTCCGGGGTTTGGTACATTTGGTTACCAAAACTTGAGTGATAAAAAGATATGCATGATTAGATTATCATTGATAAATGTTAAGATGGATTCTAAAACCCTAGGCTTTCTCCTCCATTTGAGTTCATTTTCATTTTCGTAATTTTATTTTAATATTTTATTCATTTTATTTTATCACCAAAACCACTTTTAAAAAACCAAAAACCGTGTTATTTCCAAGTCTTAGAATAGGTTTCACTTAGTCTCTGAGGAACGAACCGGTCTTACCGGAACTATTACTTGACGCCCGTATACTTGCGGGTGGTGACCTATTTAGGAAACTTTCTAGGCCCATCAAGTTTTTGACGCAGCTGCCGGGGACTATGTTTTAAATTTGTTCTAATCTTGGAAAGTACAAAATAAAATAAAAGCTAGGGGCGACGACTAAACAGTCGCCAAAAGGATCAACATACAAATGAAGGGTCAGGAAGTCAGTCGAAGGTAAAAACTCAAACTCAAGCTTAGTGGATAAAACATCCATTAAGTCCCTAGACATGCTAGGAAAGACGTCTGTAGTGTCCTAGAAGGGGTCAACAACCGAGTCTGAGATCATGTGGAAGGTCGAACTAGACTGTAAGGGTAAGGCAAAGGCTCGGGGACCAAGTCAAGGTCCATAATTTCCTTAGGTAAATAACCCAACAAGCTATCCGCTATCTCTTCAACTACTATGTTATCGACACCCTTAAAGACATCTGGAGCCTCAAAGTCAGGCATAACACCTTCCATTCTACATAACCCATCCAAATAATCACAAGTGCTAAAGATTGTAAAGTTCAATATTGTGTGATTCCCAAGGTTGCTCGTAGAGCTATCATCTTGAACATCAAAATCTAATGTAATCTGATCATGGTGAGATGACAATGGTCGAGGGAGTGAGCAATAAGGTTCATCGGTCAGTTCATGTTCTAAGGGTCTATCAGGAGCTTCTTCGACATTTAACTTAAGACTAGAGTTAGGTGTATTACCCTCACCATCATTCATAGTCTCCTCTTGAGTTTGGGGTGAGCAAACCCCTTCCTCGTTGATGATAGGCTCCGACTCAATTCTATCAACAATATTGAGAATCCATTCTGTGATCTCTTTTATATCTCGATTGAATCTAGTTTGGTACTCTAAAATTGCTTGGAGAGTGTCTTCAGACATCTCCTCGTAATAAGGCACATGAGTATAACTAGACGAAGACTCTCGCGGAACATGAATCATGGGACAATACTCGGTCAAATGGTCTAAGCTCGCACAAATAGCACAAACCGAGTTAATGGTCTCCAAGGTCCTTTCTTCACTACCTTCATGTATATACATAGACTCGACTCTTTGAGTGGAATCATCGAGTCGGGAATTGCCATCACTAAGTGAACCGTTCATATATGCTTGTCGATAGTCACGAAGACTTCGACGTGGTCGATCAATACTAATAGAACTACGGTTATCATCAAATGACAAATCCATACATGAAGGTGTTGTCATCCCAAATTCTTGTCGATAGTCTCGAAGACTCTTACGGGGTTGATTACCCTCATGCTCATAATCCCTAAAACCATATTCATGACGAGTCTGACCGACTCCATACATCCGTCGATATTCACCCATGGTCATCCTAGGTCAGACTCAACTCGCCTATTCCTATCACTAGTCGGAACATTCCTATATAAGTTTTAGTAGTCTTGATGACTTGTAGATGGTCGACTAGTGTTGGAAAGAGTTAGCATAAGGTCATTCTCATCAAATGACCAACTTGCCATGATCTCACAATGTTCAAGGATACTAACACACAATCACAAAATGAGAACTAACACTTAAAGAACTAAACAATCACACAAGTAAAAGGAAGAGATAGAATGCGATACTATCGAGTGCTCCTCTCGTTTCGTTCGCCTTTCCGCTTAGCTCCTCAATTCCTTCCTTTTCCTTCCCTTTTATGTCTCTTTTTGGCTCTTTTTTTATAATGGTACCTAAAAGAAAATGAAATTAAGAAAGTACAAAATAAAATAAAGACGTCTAAGAAGAAAATAACACTAAACTATTGAACAAAACATCAAACGATATCCTAAATACTAAACCTATCCCCGGCAGCAGCGTCAAAAACTTGATGCACCCGAAAAGGTTGCACACCCACGCGGAGGTATCAAGTAGTAACCCGGCAAAGCCGGGATCGATCCAAGGATAGGAAGGTAGTTTGGATATCGAAAGGGTCTCGTTCGAAGGTTTAGATGTCAAAGGCTCACTTAGACAAAAGCGAAAATAAACGAAGATAATGAGAGGTTTTTAAACGAATAAGCAATAAGAGAATAAAGCAGGTAAAACAAACTAAAATATCAATGTAAATGAGCGAGAGAGATTCGAGAGGAGAGTCGGAGGAATAGAGTAGGGAGACAACGAATAGGTGAGAGAGGTGTCGAATCGGGAATCCGTAATGATAAACCTACGACTACGCGTGGTCCGATCTAATGTGTCAAAATACAATCGATGTTCGATTCCTAAGGTAAATGTCTCTAAGCACTACGTATATTCGGGGATCATACTTAGTCAAACAAACATCCTAATTGGGTAAACCTGAGTCAACGAAAATGTTGTCTAGTCGCCTAACTATGTGAAGTGCATGACAAGACACATGAAATTATGACTTAGACTACGATTGATATCGAATACTTCGTTTCGTCTATTAACTATGCGAAGTGCTTAACAAGACACATGAAAATACGATCGAAACGATAATCGAATCAAATTAACATCAATTCATATAAATCATAATTACTAATTCATCACATTTTATCCCATAATCGACACACATGAGTTGGTTAACCATGGTAAATGAATAATAAACGACAAGAAGCTGATGATAGAAACCCCCTTTTACGATGTGGTGTGAGGCTAAGATAGTCGGAAAATATTGGTCTTTAAGGTGCAGCCGACCTCCCCTTAGCAAGATTCTGGTTTCCCTTTAGAGTTGCAAAATGGTGTCCCTGAGAAAAAATCAGAAGTCCCCTTAGCGATCCCCATCATGTTCTTCATTTATCACAAAATCTCCATGAAACCCTAACTCAAGCTTTCTCTCTCTAGAAATTGTAGCTCAAAACCAAATCAAACACAAAGGGTAGCTAGCCAATGATGTGGGGAGCAAAATCCCTATGGTTTCCGGCGAAAATAATGACCGAAACACTCTTGAAAACTCCGGCCAAGGCATGAAGAAATCCGGCCAAAATGTCGAAGTCCGGCCAAGATTTAGTTGCAGCCGAGCCTTAGCTTGCTGCCCTGTACCATGTCGCGGCCGTCCCGAGCTGCTGCTCGTGTCCTTGATGTTCCGGCCGGTTTAGCATCCACCCGAGCTGCTGCTTGAAAGGTCGAGTTGCTTTAATGGAGCTCCATCCCGTGCTCTATTGATGCTGCCGCTGATGGAGCCTTGCTGTCCCGAGTGATTTTGGTTCGCAGCTGCTCCGTTCGGACTTTGTTGTCCCGCGCCAGCCATGCTTGGCCGGCCAAGCTCTGGCCGGCACCTTCTCCTCCTCTCTTGCTCTCTCCTTCAAACCCTCTTGATGAAGAACCCTAACTCTCAAGAACTTTCAAACCCTAGCCCTTTTTTTTTCTCTCTCTCTCTCTCCCTTGTTGCTTGGTCAAGAAGATGATGAATAGTGTCTAACTTGATTAAAACCCTAGACTTAGTCAACTTGACTAAGTCTTTAGACTACTTTGACTTGGGCCCAAAAATGGGTGCTCATAAAATCTCTACACCTCCCTTCTTCTTTGTGTATTCTTAAACTTGGCCTTAGATGTTGGGTTTTGAATTAGAGACCAATGGAGTGCCTTCAAGAAAAGACCTTGGCTTCTATCTTTCACAACTTCCTCGTCCGAACTCGGAATTGACTTCCGTTTTCACCGTTGGACTCGCCATTGACTCCACTTCTTGTTTGACTTCTGATTTTGACCAAAATACCCCTGGTTCTCTTTTCTTCTCTTTTGCCGCATGAGATGAAAATGTGATAATTCGCTCTCTTTATTCCAAATTACACGCCAAACCCCAAATAAACTACCTAGCAATAAAAACACATAAATAATTAGAAATAAAACCCGAAAAGAACTAACTCGTCAAAGTTAAGTGACCTAAATAAGGCATTTTCACGCCACATCAGAAGTAAACAGGTTTTTTTTCTTGGTGAATAGATAAGTAAACAAAGTTTCATGGAGTATCTTTTCTTGTACATTATGGATTTTTGTGTTTATTGAATCATTTCTGATTAAGCATATATGACTCTCAATGTGGTTTTCTTCAAATATAACTCACTTATGATTATCAAAATTAGCTTTAGATAGTGAATTTCTGATTCGTAGAAAATGGTGTAAGAAACTGCGTAATTGTAAGAAATGAATTTCCTAACTTTGGTTTATTTTGGCTCTTTTCATTAATAATACTAATGTATCAGTCATTTAAGAAGAGGAATTCATAATACTAATGTATCAGTCAATTAAGAAGCGGAATTCACAATAATAATGTATCAGTCAATTAAGAAGAGGAATTCACAGATAAAGAGTATTGGTATTTTTTTTTGCAATAGAGTATGGGTATTTGGATGTTCAACGATTTTGATGTGGCTTTTGTGGTATATTAAAAGTAGATTATTTCATTTTATAAGGATCTAGGATTTCTAAGAAGAAAAGAAAATTTGGTTTTTGAAGAGGAAATGTTACCTTAAAAGAGGTATTGGTGATTTTGATATTAAATGCATAATGTTAGAGATGGAGGAAATAAGAGAAAAAGGAGGCGAAGAAGAAGAAAAATGAGTTGAAGGTCATCAATCGCAGGTTGCCGGTCGACGACTTTTTGTAGGAGAAGAAGGAAGATGGGCGTTGCCCTTAAGACCAGATTGCCTCTAACCATTCGTGTGATTGCCTTTAATAACTTTGGGCGTTGCCTATAAAATCTCCCTTTCAATTTTACTCCTTTAATCATGTCTTTATAACAACTAGAAAAACGATTAGATGAAAAATCCCCTTGCTCCCAAAAAACTAGAAAAACGATTAGTTGGGGATAGAAAAGGTAAAAAAATTTCCAACTACCCGTTTGAGAGTGGCATTATAAAAAAGTGAAATCTAACTTGAAACTGGGAAGAGACCTGGGTTTTCCCCGCCACGGACTTAGCCCTTCGGTTGAAAAACGGAGGTCCAACAGGAGACTGAGAAGAAACTCGAGCTAACTAATTGGCTCGTTGTCCGTACGAGCCAGGTCGGACCGGAGGCCGTACTTTAGTTGTCATAGTGGTGAAAAGATAATAAGAACAAAAAGATCCTCTTCTATTATATGTTTGAGGGTCATGAAAGAAGCACAATAAAAACGCAAGTTCTTTTTTTTTAATCTAGTTTATTTTATTTTACAAACTTGAGGTTATAATTTTTATTTTGATACTGAATTCTTACCGTTGTTTACCCTCAATCAAGTAAAGGTCAAATAAATCAACTATGTCTGCCCCACATACCCTAAGGGAAGTCTAATTCTAGTACATGTAAAAACATATATATCAAATAAAACAACAATTTAACAATAATTGGACATCCCTCTTAAGTCTATGAGGTCGTGGGATCGAGTCTCGCTGGAAGCAGTTTGCTATCAAGATTTATCCCATGTAATTTAGACTATAAATAAAGTAAATAAAATTGTTGGCCTTTAGGCCTCTTTCATGTTGTTGGGCTTTAAGCCTCTTTCATTCTTGGTTTAAATTACGCGGTTATCAAGCTCGTCACATCTTCATGATGTATTAATGCCTGCTACCGATTAAAGTAAGTCGTAGTCGAATTCTCAAAACAAAAAAAGAATTTGAATCCCTCCATCTCCATTTCCTACCTTTTACTTTATTTCATGGGTAGAGTTGTTTGTGGCCAAGGGCGGATCCATGGGAGTGCGACCGCACCCCCAGGATCCTCCCGGAAAAAAATAACAGTAGTAGTAATTATTTATTTATTTTTACACATATAGGTTTATATAAATGTATATCGCTTGATGTATTAAGACACTAGAAAGAAGGCCCTGGCTTAGTGGTTAAAGCATGGGATGGTTTCAGGCGCAACTGTGAGGGGTTGAGTTTGAATCCCTTCACAAACATTTTAAGTGTTTTTTTTATACATATGTGGTATTACCTATATATAACTAATCGTGTGTATAAATGACATCAAGTAGAGCTTGAATCAATGGTTGTGGGGTTGAATTTTGGGGGAGTGAGCGTGTGAGGTTCTAGGTTCAAGTCCCACTATAAGCAATATGAAGTATATTTTAACTTTTTATATATTGAAATTATTCAATTCAACTATCCTAAATTCCTACCAAATTCAATTCAACTACCCTAAACCCTATAAAATTCAATTCATCTACCATAAATCTTATAAATTTTAATTTATCTACCACAAATCCCTACAAACCTCAGTTCTAACATAAATCCTATAAAATTATCAAAAGAAAAGACAAGATATTGCCATGAGTGGTCAGAATTGGTAGCGAGTGTTTCTACTTTTTGTTAAGAAACATAATACTGAAGTTGTTAATCTTAATGGTTCATGCATAATTAAAGGAGAAGCAGGAGGAATGCACAACAAATTACAAACTTTTATCTCTATCAAGTGAATATTTTCTATACCGTTATTGATATGCAACTTTAAGAACTAAATGCTCGTTTCACTGAGAAGAATATCGAGTTGCTCTGTTGTATGGCATGTTTGAGTCCATTTAGAGGTTTTCCCTTTTCGACAAAAATAAGTTGACGCGTCTTGTTGAATTTTATCCGTCAGATTTCAATAGTCTTGAAATTATGCTACTTAGTTCTCAACTTGATAATTACATTTACTATATGAGGCAGAATGATGATTTCTCAAATTTAGATGAAATTGAAGCTCTTGCTAGAACATTGGTGGAAACTTAGAGAGATATAGCATATATTTTGTTTCTTATCATTTTAGCACTAACTTTGCCGGTTGCAATTACCTCTGTTGAAAGAGTTTTTCAGCTGTGAAGCTAGTTAAAGCACGCTTAAGAAACAAGATGAGTGATCCGTGACTGAATGATAATTTAGTAGACTTTATTGAAAGGGGAATTTGGCCAAAACTCCCTAAGAAATTATGATTTTGGTTAAAAAGAATTCATCAAAGTGTTTTAGGCTTCACCTCCCTGATGGCAATTATGTAACTTTCAATTTCAGTAAAAAAACCAACCTAACCCTAGTCTAAGAAAATACCTTGCAAACAACTTGCACTGCCTTGCAAACACTTTGCACTGCCTTGCAAATACCTTGCAGAGCCTTGCAAACACCTTGCATGGTTTTTGCAAACACCTTGGATAGCCTTGCAAACAAATTGCAGAGCCTTGCGAACACCTTGCAGAGCCTTGCAAAAACTTTGCAGAGCCTTGCGAACACCTTGCATGACCTCTGCAAATACCTTGCACAACCTTGCGGACACCTTGCAGAGCCTTGCAAAGCTTTGCAAATACCTTGCAGAGCCTTGCAAACACCTTGCAATGCCATGCAATGGTTTGCAAATTAGTTTTTGAATTGATTTAACATGAAATTTGTTACAAATTATTATATTTTGTCTAATAGAATGTTGTATCGAAAAACTAGCTAAAACCCCTACAAATTCATAATAGTCATTTTATAAGCTCTAGCACCATCATTTTACTTTTCTTCGAAAAACTTCCAAAGCTTTCATGAAATTCTCAATTTGAACATAAATACCAATCATGATTGTCCAAGAAAAAAAATATTTCTCACATGCATTTCATCTAACAACTCTATAGCTATTTCAACCAACCTACGTCTTGTATAACCAACTAACGTTGCATTCCAAGCAACAACATCTCTTTCAAGCATTTTATCAAACACATTGCTTGCATCAACTATACTTTCACAACTTCCATATAAATCCAACAAATAAGTTTGAACATAAACATCAAAACTAACAAATTGTCATCCATCATTCATAACTTAATGAAAATAAAGCAATGAAGAAGTTGGATTATACCTTGAAACAATATCAAATTCTCCTTCCATTGAAAGTATATAAAACTTTCTCTCTCTAGAATTTAGAACCAAAAACTAAATCAAACCCCTTAAAAGCCTCTTCAAACAACAAGCAAATAAATTAAATCACCAAAACCTAAAAACATCAACCCATCTTATAGCCAAAATCGATTCAAACCCCAGAAATTTTAATCGGCGTCAACAATCCAACTCGGTTCGTTCATGAGAAAAACTCAAGTTCCTGATTTATTAGTTAGATTATTACTAGGTATTTCTAATTGAATGAAGGGTATTTTTGACTCTTAAAAAGTTGGTGCCTTTAAAAATGTCCTTCAAGCCTATTTTTATAACTTACTTGGGGCCTAGCTAGTTAAAAAGATGGGTTGTCTTTTTAACAAAAAAATACTAGAAATTGGGCCTCCGACCCAATTTCCTGTTATTGAAAAAGAATTTTTTGTGAAACTAACAATGAGTCAATTATGCTAACATTTCAAAATATGAACTCTAGTAGAGGTCAATTGCGTTTGTAATTGTTGATGTATTAATATAATTATTGAATATAAATATTTTGTTAATTACTGTACTTGCAAAAAAATACTTGCCTAAGTATATAAACCCGCACCCCTTAAGTGAAATTTCTGGATCCATCCCTGTTTGTGGCCCCTATTTTTTTCATTAGTTATCATTGTTCTACCCGTATGTGTCTTTCTTTGACATATTAGCCCCCATTAACTTTGCTATAGGTCTTCCTTTTAACCCTTAATCTTCATTCAAGCTCTTCTTAGTTTGTTACATTTTCAAATCCATTGTTGACCCCATTAACTTTGTTACAACTATTTCTTTCATATTATTTTCACGTTCCTTTTATTTCATTATATATATATATATATATATATTATTTTTGGCTAACTAATTTTTTTTAATCAATTTATTATCTTTCTCTTCTTATCTTCTTTATGAACGTAATTTGTACTAATCATTTTTCAAGACATAAAGGACTTTCATTCTGTTGCAATAAAATGTGGCCACCGCTTTGGGGAGAGCAGAAAAGTTTCCGGAGAAGATGGTGCAAAATCAAAAAGCCGCAATCCAAACGCACCTTAGCAGTCGCCGGCAGAAAGTCGCCGGAAAACCAAAAAATCGCAATCCAAAAGTTTCCCCCATTACTCTCTCTCTCTCTATTTTCATTCTTTCGTCGCAGAAACTCTCCAATTATCTCATATTTCGTTGGGGGAGTTCATCTATCTCAAATGTAAGGATACTTTCACCAAAAATGTCTTTTTGGAATTCGTAAAGCATATACTATACGTTTCTTGTCTAGGTAAATGAGCCAAAAAATCAGGGTTAGGGTTTCAGATATTTGGGTGTTTCTAAATTCTAAGTTTAATTCATTTTTTTTATGAGATAGCCAGTTCATTATTTGCTATGATCTATCTAGAATTCTAGATGAAATTTGAGTGCTTTTTGGTTAACTTTTTAAATTCAGTTGTATGCTATTATGATTTCAGGATTAGGGTTTCATAGTAGTAACATTGTATGCTATTATGATTTCAGGATTAGGGTTTCATAGTAGTATTATTTTTTTGTTTTGATAAAAAAAATTTATGTATCACCTTTGTTATTACCTTCATAAGTTGTAAAACAAACATCAAAATGGGACTGAATCATTTCGCTGCTTTCAGATGTTTTTACTGTTTTTTTCTTTCTCTCGAAGAACAATTTTGGGATTTGGGATGCAAAGTTCAAGATTAAACAAGAGGAAAGACATTGAAGATTAAATGAAAATAGAGAGAGAGAAACAAAAGAAGGAGAGAGGCAGGAGAGAGAGAGAGAAAGAGGAGAGAGAGAGAGGGAGAAAGGGTTTAAGAGAGAAAGGGAGAGAGTCGACCGGAATTAGGGTTGCTGCCGTTAATGGTGGAAGTCGCCGGAGTTCTAGCTGAGGTAGAGGAGAAGAAGAAAGAATAAAAAATTGAAAGGGTGGTCAACAGTTGGTAGCCCAAGTGGTTTAAGAGAGAAAATGAGAGAGTCGACCGGAATTAGGGTTGTTGACGTTAATGGTGGAAGTCGCCGGAGTTCTAGCTGAGGTAGAGGAGAAGAAGAAAGAATAAAAAATTGAAAGGGTGGTCAACAGTTGGTAGCCCAAGTGGTTCCAAGGTGTTGACATAAACTCCAGAAAGCCCTGGAGGTCTCAGGTTCGAATCCCATAGAAGGTGGAATCTTTGGTTTATTTGAATTGGGATTATTATGGTATAAATAATGTAGTTGGGCTTTAAGCCATTGTTTAGTTGGGCTATAGGCCCGATTCTGCTAGAGTTTGAGGGGGCGGTTATCGAGCTTATCACATCTTTGATGTATCAATGCCAAATGCAACGACATACGTTGATCGTAGTCGATTTCCAAAAAAAAAAAAAATTGAAAGGGTGATGTTTGGAGGAAACAAAAGAAATTTACTTCCACCCAAAACTTATTGCCCCGGAAACTTTGTTTATTTCCCCAAAACACTGGCCTAAAATGTTCACATATTAGTACAATTTGAATGTGTCAAAGCATATGAACCAAACCAAAAGCCAGGACCGGCCCTGGACCTAGGCGACCCAGGCGGTCGCCTAGGGCCCCCAAATTAAGGAGGCCCCCAATTTATAAAACATATATCGATAGTATTATTATATGTATTGTTTTATGCACATATATATATATGAAGTCCGTTTGGTGAGACTAATTAAAGTTAGAGTGTTAAAAATAGCTTAACTAATAGGAAATTTAAAAGACAAAATCATAACATTTAAACTTAATTAACTACGGAAGCCTAAAAGACACCTTAAGAAAAGAAAAAATCAAATTAAATACATATATTTACAATTTAGTTTCTTCTCTTTTCTAATTTCCCTCCAATCTTCAATCTCAGATTTCTATTTCATTCTCTGGAATCTCTGCAAGGGTTTATCACATATTTACACCTGAACAATCATTTTGAGGCAACTACTTTTTCATATTTTTGATCAAGCTATTTCATCTATTAAAATTAGGTTTGAACAGTTTCATGTATATGCAAACATTTTTGAGTTTTTATTTGATTTAAAAAAGTAGATAGTATCGACAATGAGAGTTTAAAGGTTTGTTGACCAATTTAGAAAGATTTCTTAAGGTTGAACAACACGCATACATAGATGGAGATGATTTTCATTCTGAACAGAAAGTTCTAAAGAGGGTTTTGTCAACGAATGTTAAAAAACTAATTAAAGTGTTAGAGTATTTGAAATGGATGGAAGGGTGTCCGAACGCATAGATCGCTTATAAAATTCTTTTGACCATTCTGGTTACTATGGCTTCTCCGGAGAGATGTTTTTCAAAGTTGAAGTTTTTTATTTGTTAAGATTGCAAAATTGAAGTTAATCGAGTCTTACTTGTAGTCTATCATGTCTCAAGAAAGATTAAATTGATTAGCTTTGTTATCTATTGAACATGAATTAGCTGGGATTATTGACTACACAAATGTGATTAGTGATTTTGCATCGAAAAATACAAGTAGAACAGTGTTGAAGTAATATTTGTTTCATGTATAATTTTAACAACTATAAATTTTATGAAGAAAATGTCAACTTTTATATTTTTTCGACTTAAAGTGTAAGGACCCCGTCGATACGTTCGCCTAGGGTCTCCCAAAAGTCAGGGCCGATACTGCCAAAAGCCGTTGATAAAATGTTTCTAGGCTATTTAGGAATTAATCAAATGAAAAATAGGGTCTTAAGAAATTCCAACGAAACAAAATATCTCTTGATTGCATTGGACATCACCCAACAAAAAAAGAGGGAGAAACCCCTAAATGGACTGTTGAGATCACTTTAAACAAAAATGACAGTGAAAAGAGAAAACAGATATGAGGGTAGTTAGCACTTCAAAGACTAGGAATCTTATTGCATATAAGTAACTATCGACCACAATTACCCAATTTGTTTATGGGTAAAAAATAGCTTTGACATTCAGTATCAATAATATACAAATAGTTGATGCTTAATATTTTTTGTATCAAACCTACTTTTCATCTTCTAGCAACCCATGCCAAAAATACAAAGAACTGCACCATCGCGGCCACGATGGCTGAAATTTTGCAGTTCAAAGACTCTGCATAAGCAATAACCAAGATACGGGTTTCAGGTTTAGTAAATAAAGGTATGAAAAAAACAAGAACAATAACAAATCGAGTAAGATTTGCATGTCGGAAATAAATTACTGCATCAAATGCTCGAATGAGATGGGCATAACGAGCATGTTTCGCAAAATTAGACCACATTTCACCACCCTAGAACTTCTCAAAGTCATTCTAACATGCACACATCTGCAGCTTTTAAACATAACATGACCAAACTCCTACTGTGAATTGTTATAAAGTCCATTATGCAAGTAAAAATTGAGTTGATAGCATTTTTCGAACAATTATAGGCAACTAATAAGGTGTGGTGCCCATATTATACGGTTATTTTACATCTCATATTATAGAATATGGCTATTTGATATAACATTATACATGATATATTAGTAAATTAGATCAGCCGACACAAGATCTTTTAGCTTGTGTAGAATTATCTGCCACTGAGAACGACGCTAAATGGCGGCAAAATCTAAATAGAGCTTTTAAGGTGAGTCGTGCAAATTGGATATTTGAGTGCCCGATTACTGTGTTACATGCAATTGGAAAGATAGGTATTATAATTCATGTACCATTTGAATATAATATGCAAACTCACAGACAAAAAACCATTACAGTTTAAAAGGTAACTCCATGAATTTAAACGACCGAGAAAAAGTATTAGAAATTACCAATAACTAGAGCCGCAGTTTTATCTTTTCAGACCATTTGAAGATATCAGAGTGAATTTGATCACCACCCAAATCTTCTCCTCTAGCTCCTGCTGCTATTCTGACAACATCTTCAATCAGTGCGAAATTTCCCATTATATCAACATGAGCACCACTCAGGGTTCCCCGACCTTCAAGGAGATTAGCTGGAGGTTCATGATTATATTCCCGGTTATAAGTTTTGATTCCAGAAGGATTGAACCGAGTTTTTCCACGCCAACCTTTTGCACACATGAAACCTGAACTTAAAACCGGAACAGTTTCGTCCCCATCAACTGTAAAAACTCCAGCATTAAGACATGTCTGTTCATTTCCACCCTCAGCTGAGGTATCAATCTGAAATGGAATATGGCATTCGGCAGATGGAGTGGACTTGTACACGTATGCCCTTTCTGTGGGAATTCCAACACCATACATGGAAAATATCTCCATTTCTGGGGCATTTGGTAATCTGCAACAATAACCAACAAATGATGTAGGATATTTAAAAGTAATTCGCCAAGTTGATGGAGCACAGCAAGTCATTAGGTATACATGATGTTCATTGGTAATATCAACTAAATAGGACAAACAAAATCATGTTATAGTTTCTTTAATGCTTTCCACAACTATTATAAAGAAGAACAATCAAACGAAAAAAAAGCATTAATGGAAGTAAACAACCACACAAATATAAACGAGATTTACGTGGTTCGATTGGTGAGACTTACTCGACAATGAACAATTCAATAGTTTATTATTTTAGCTAAGTCAATGGTTTTATGTTTTCTGAAAACTTCATAATTTCCGTGTTCTAATATTTTGCTTCAGGGCATCCATCTTTGATTACGGGGCATGTAGGTTTGTTCAATAAGAGTTGACTCTAAATGTCATAGAGGGCAACTTGATTTTAAACCAAAAGTCATTGTTTATCTTTTTACACTAAATCTTCAGCTTCACCATCACCAACGACCAGCCGACCATTTTTTATCATCATCACCATCACCCCCAAGTTTTTCTCTCCTCTTGTTTCTGGCATCCCTTCGCCGAAACAGAGAGAACAAAGGATAAAGGAACAAGAAAAATGGTGGGGGTGGCGACCGCCGGAAATTGGGATGGTGGTCGGAGGTAGTAATGAAGATGTAGATTAGGGAAAAACACAAATAAGTTGATATTTGCACTCAAAATCAAGTTGTCTAATTCATTAGGGTCAAATAAGATTGACCAAAATCTACATGCCCCAAAACCAAAGTTGGATGCCCCAAAGCAATGGCCTTTGTTTATTTAGAAGTTTTTAGGTTTTTGGAAACCTCTAATAGTATATCATGAGGGTTCTCTACAAATTTTAGGGAGTTCATCAAATAAAGTATTCAATAATATTTTGGTTTTTCTACATGGTAGAAAGATTTTATTAGTTCACAAGCTTGAGCCGTCGTTTTAGGCTTCTTACCAAGCTTTCCTCTACGTCATATGAAAAGGCAGTTTGAACGTTAACTTAATCTATAGACCTGTTAAAAAATTCAGTTTTTTCGTCGAATCTAAGAATTACCTTGTTAAAAGGAAAGAAAAAAAGGCATGCTATTCAAACATCACAGCTAGCAAGATATAATACAGAATAAATTGCAAAATTGCTTACTTTGTTTCTAAAGGATTTGACCAATATTTGTAGTGATTGTACTCTGGGTCATCCAAATTCTCAGCTATTCCATGTGAGAAATGAACATCACCACGCTTCATCATCTTCGGAGCAACGAAATGAAGCAAATCTGAAAGTTCTCCGGCTGTGTAAGCTTTGTAGTCAGCAACAGCCTTAATACCCCCAGAGCCCATATCACTGTACTCCGTCCATATATCATCACAGGTCGCATTTCCTAGGTTGTTGCCTTTAACAGCACCCTGTATGTTACAAACAACTAAAAGTATAAGTAAATAGTGTTAAATAAAAATAACTAAAAGACGAATTACGCGTATATCTGTCAAAGTTAAACATGCTATAGCACAAAGCAAACACGTCTATATGGTATCCTAATAGAGGAATCTGGTTTAAGTCACAAAAAGGAAACACTAAAATCAATACTTTGTATTACCTTACAGAACGTGCCCAATATATAGCCTAAAGAGTTGAGTTCAGGGCCTCGAGTCACTTGGCTAAAAACTTTACTAAGCATATAAATATATGAATTACCCAATTTTATGACTATCATTCCTTATTTATATATAAAAGACAAGAAAATGAAAAAGAGAAACAAGAAAAGGGACTCAACGAAGTTCCCTAAACTCAGTTCGCGTTCGGAGGTAAGTCGGATACCTAGTGGATACATATAAAACCTCATTTACGAAAATTGGATTGACAGCCATACTTGTTCCAGCCACAGAAATCCTAGCTCCATATTTCATCACAATCGACAAGCCAATTCTTCACACCATGTATAGAAATACTAATTGTTCTCTAGAATCTAAGCACTTTCTCAGACGAATTTTTACCGTGAAAAGCTATTGCTCAAAGCTTTTGTTTGTATAAAACATGGATGATTGGAACATTTATAAGCTTATCTACAAGATTCCCAACTTTTACCAAATCTGAGTGAGAACATCTACAAGGAGAAGCTCAAAACTTGATGAAAACTAAAATAATAACCAATTAAGCGCATTTAACTGCACTCTTAATAATGAGAATATAATCAGATATGAAACTAGAAAGTTACCCTAAACTCTGTCCTCTTAATCTCGGCTGATAATGCATCTGCTATATCTTTTCCAAATGATATAATTCGTCCATAATTTGCAGTTTTTGGTTGCTTATTTGCAGCTAGTGTCATATTATGGTCTACAACCTGAGTACTTTTTTTCAAATTGCAGTCATAACCTTCTTCCGGTGACCAGTCAAGACCGCCCCAAATTGTCTCCCCGCCTTTTGGTAACATAGACATTGTTGAATCCCATGTTCGGGTCATCCTCATTAGATGTTGTAGAGTCTGTAAATGGAAGAAATCCATGTCCAAAACACCCGGTGCAATTGCCCTACATAATGGAAGCAAGTTAGTCAGGAGATGTTACATCAACTGAAAATCGTTAACTACATCTAGAGTTTCTTTACACGATATCCTACTTGGTACTCAATAAATTCATACTAAGCAAGGAAATGTAGTAGATTTGACAAATGAATAGAGAAGACTCAAACAGTTGTATAAAGTTGTTTCCAAAAATGCAACCAACAAAGAAATCAATTTCAAGTATACACACGCTATCACTCCCCGTGTTCCAAGAAGTCGCTCTGTTTCTTGATTAATTTTCTTTTGTACTATATATGTAAAATTTGAATGGTAATTACAAAAGATATATACTTTTCCCGTATAAAGAAGTCTACTCTAATATATATGTTAATTTGAATTTATAATTAATATGCATGACAAGTACATAGCAGTCTATGAATCACTTCGTAAACTAGTGATAAAACAAGTATACCTGGCAACAGCAACATCTTTGGCTTCAGAAGAAAAAAGCCCTGAGACAGCTTTTGGAACCCCTAAAAATGGTCCACCAATGTTCATTACTGCTTTTATATGTTTAGCACACCAATCTGATCCACCACCACCACCAATAGGAGCTGGTGCTTCAACCCATTTCATGAAGTGCAAAAAGTACAAAACTCCCATGGAGTGTGGTATAATAACTGCCTTTTTTCCACCAGTTGAACTTACCATGAGTTCTATGTTACTCTTAATCCTGCTTAGAGTTTGATCCCGAACCTATAAGTTGAGTTATTTAGAAACAATACACCCCAATGGTAAGGCAACAATAATATAAAGAAAAAGTTGATGTTGCATGGAGTGTTATAGGGAAGTTCAAGTCATGCCCATAGGGTATCCATTGATATTGTCCACTTTAGTCTCTTGGGATTTCCTTAACAAAAAAGAAAGTCTCTTGGGATTTATAATTTTCCAGAAAGCATTAAATCACATGGGGATCCAAGTGTCCGACCCACTTATTCTGTGGAGTTCCCTACATACCCACACCGATGTGTGATTTGTCAACCCACTCCAACCCCACCACCACACCCCTGGTGCGAAGAACACATTACAACAGATTGTATTGATGACGTGTTATAGGAATGGTGAGGGCATTCAACCACTTACCTTGTTGAGTCCTCACATATTTCCCACCAATGCGGAATAGGTCGACGATCGCACGTAAAAGGAAATATGAAAAAATAAATAGGAGAAAATCCAGAAATAAGCTTATATATAGGGAGAAAAGTTGATAAAATCATCACCTCGGTGTTCTGAAATGATAATCTCCAATCATATGCAGCCATATACATGGTTTTCTCTTCATAGCCGATTCTTGCCAAATTTGCAATCAGAACTGCCCAGACAAAATAGCCAGGTGCAAAGTAATCTGCTGCGACAAGTCCTGAAACAGCCCTAACTCTTATACCAGAAGGATCTAGCCCAGTTTCATTGTCCAGTGATACATGTTCGACCCAGCACAATGGTCTGCAAAAGATCACATGAATTATATAATTAACAGTTTAATTGAAATGTCATACCATTTCTGTTATAACCTAAGAGTACGTTCTCAAAAATCGTGTTTTGAGAAACTAGACAATAATCCTCTTCAAAAAGTAATTAAAAATATTTACCACAAACAAACTACAAATAACAAAAAAGTTCACCAAAAACATAAACCAAATTTTTTTAGTTGTAACAAACAGTTCAATACTTAAACCCTTATAAGCCATAAGAGGACATAAATTCTTCCCGCTTTTGACTAATCAAAGTTCAACTTTACTCAGTAATTATACAAATTTCAAAGTTTCAACAATTACAAAAGGAAAGAGTTTCTGTTTTTAATCATTTGCCAAAATGGCACACATGATAGGAAAACCCCTTTAAACTTACTTCTTCAAGGAACCAATACATATCTTGAGAAGTGCCTTGAATATGAGTTGGCCATCGATATGGGTTAGGGGACCGATGGACGGTTCAACGTTTCGAGAACTGTTCTGCGAGTGATTGTAGAACGAAATCATGGAAGCCCTTATAGCCTTTTGTTGTTATTTATATTTAGAAGCAATTGCAAAATCTTTTTATCATCAAGTTATTTTTCGTCATACAACCGAACCACGTGACCTCTTGCGTTTTGACGTGATTGTTTATTTCCGTTATTAACGAAAACAGTATGAAATTGGTTAAATATATCATCCCTAAGACTCTTCACCTAATGAACATTAACAATATTATAACTAATTATCACCAAAAGACAGAGAAAAAAAGGAAAAGAAAAAGAAAAAGTTGGTACCTTTTATAAACTTCACCAAATGTACCACCCCAAAGACGCTTCCTAAACAATCCATCAGCACAACTACGCCCTTCCCAAAGCTCAAGACCACCTGTAACAATTCCAGGAACAAATACAACTGGATGTTTCGCAATTAAACCCTCTTTCTGCAATTTAACACCTGGTGGATCTGGTAATGGTCCTGTAATTGCTTCTGTTACATATTGTGGAAAAGAAGCTGGCATTGCATTATAAAGGAACAATAAAAACCACCAAATTGAACAAATTAAACCTATAAACCAACAACAATTATCAACACAAGACCATCTTTTCTTCTCACTAACCCTCTTCTTAGTTTTCTCTTCTTCATCATCATCCAGAATCTTATCTGACGAATTAGGGTTCGTCTCTGGTACTGAAGTACCCTTTCTTCTTCTCAATATTGACGACATTTTCAAATGGAAAATCCGAACGATTTATCTTTAGATAATCTCGTTCGGATTAACCATTAATGGTGCAAGAGCTGGTCTATATAAAACCCTAATTTTGATTCAGCGAGAATGTTGATGAAGAGGGGAGTTTTTATTGAAGTAGGGGACCGGAGGAGAATGGGAGTTCCGGTTAGTTATTTTGGTGGCTTTTATGAGGTTTGGACCGTTTGGTTTAGAAGATAACGTCGGACCCACCATTACCAATAGCTGTTCAATAGTATAAGGGTAAGCCTAGTTGGCTGAAATCTAACGGTTTAAGACCTAAATTATTGTTCGAAAAGATGAAAAAGGAAAGAAGATGTTTCTCGTGGAAGATGGAATCTATCTTCTTTTTCTTTTTCTTTTTCCTCGTGGAAAATGAATCGTTCCTATGTTCCTTGAAGTCTTGAACACCACAACAGAAATGCCCTTATTTTCTTATGAGTTATTTCCTAAATAGCCCTCACCTCTGTGATCAGTTTCCTGTCTAACACCCTACTTTATGAAAAATATTCAGATGGCTTCCTTTTCTCAGTTACCGTTAAATGTCCGTTACACTCTCATCTGAAAATAATGGCATGATAGATGAGGTGGCAGAGAGAGGTGATGAGAGTGTAACGGACGTTTACCGTTAAATGGCTTCCTTTTCTCAGTTACCGTTAAAACGAATTTCCGGCCTTCGTCGGTGAAGACGATGATGTGGCGTGATAGATGAGGTGGCAGAGAGAGGTGATGAGAGTGTAACGGACATTTAACGGTAACTGAAAAAAGAGGATCATCTGGTATTTTTCCTAAAGTAGGGGGCTAAGCAGGAAAATGGTCACAAAGTTGGAGGCTATTTGGAAAATAACCCTTTCCATATGGGAAAATTGACAAAAAGGTCCTCCAAAACCTCCCTAAAATCCAACAACATCCAAACAATAAGGTGTCTATAAAAGTATCACTTTTTTTTGTTTTCTCGAGAGTCTATACACGCTCCTCATTTTTACTTAGATTTCCTCTCCTTCGGCGCGTTCCACAGATTAGGCAAGTCCGGGGACACTTGGACTGGTCTAATCTGTGTTGGGTTTGAACAACACAGACTAAGTCCAGTTTGAGTGTCTTTGGACTGACCGGTCCAAGGTCCACGAGAAGTGCCAAGAGTGAAGGCGTACCTCGGTAAAAACAATTTTGATTTTAACTGACTAATTTGTTTGGTTGTTAGTATTCACGGTGCAAGTAGGAAGAATTTACAAAGTAGGTTATTTTTTATAAGCAAATGAGTTAAATTTAAAGAAAAATCTCTCAAATAGTCTATCAGATAAAACTTTAAACCTAAAAATTTAAAGTTGAACCCTTGAAATCCCATGTTCAAATCAAAATCAAAATGTATGGTTTTGTTAAAGTTTTCAGTAAATCAGATCTATTACTATTTTGATGTTCTTTTTGTTGAATTGAATAAGTTTGGGACTTGTTGTATTTGACTATTTGTGTTGTTCTTGGTTTGATTACAACATGCGTTTTTATTTTTTCTCACTAGAAATTTTGGTTGTTCAACACAAATAAAATTCGGGCTTTTAATGAAATAGGATTTATGTTGGTTTTAGCTACGGTTCAATAGGTCTTTTTACTGTATAAAGTTTGAGCTCGTGCCAATTATGAAAAAAATGGGATGGTGCAAACGATAATTTTTGGTAGAAACACATTGTTGAAGATGATAAATTTTTTACATGTATTGGCGAAAATTAACAAGGTTTTGTTGTCGTGTATTGTTTACCTTTTTTGTTATTTTTGTCGTACTTTTAACTTTCTTTCGATCCACATTTAATATTCAATTATTCATGAATTATGAAGTCTCTCCTTTGTTACTCACTTCTTTAAATTTATGTAGAGGGATGAATTTCTGCGTCACCACAAACTTTATCACTTTATACTTCATTACTTTGTTATTCATCTATAAAAAAGTGGTGTTCAAATCGTTCAAAGCACCTATTGGTCGAAAATTTGGGTCGTTGGAGAGAAATAAGAATTCAAATTTTAATCTATAAATTTAAGGGTTTTTTAGAATAATGACCACCAAAAAAATGTTATTTTACCCCTAACCATAAGTTTTCAGTGGAACGGTTGTCATGAGAGTCTAAGAGTTTTTTTGTAGTTAGACTCACGAATATCAAGTCAAAGGTAATAGTGCGTGTTCCATGAAGGTTCAACATGTAGTTTTTGTTAGTAAAACACACATTGCCATTGATTTTTGTTAATTTACTACTATCAAGTCTAAGTGTTGTTCACACACCACCTTTTAACCAAACTATCATCGGACCTCTTCACCTCGTCGACTACTACCTGCACACAGATAAATTCTCGTCGGGGAGATTTGCTGTTTGGACCTCCTTTTGTATAATTGACTTGTTGCTTGGACTCCCTTTTTTCAGTGTTTCACTTTGGACTCCCTTTTTTCAGTGTTTCACTTTGGACTCCCTTTTTCGAAAAAAAATTTAGTATAATAGTTGCATAATACTTTGGACTATTTTATCCTTCTTATTGGTGTTATTACCCAACTCCATTATGAACTCCAACAAGTTTCAAGGTGGATAACTCTTACTTAATTTAATTCTGTTTCAAACTATAATTCCTTTATGCCATTAAAACTCTGATTTTAACCTCCCTCTTCTAGAACTAATGTTTAATTTAGATATGTGATCTTCTCTTCTAAAGAGAGAAACAATAAAGAATGAAAGAGCAGAGAGACGAATTGAGCGGTAAAGAGAAAGGCAGCGAGTAATGAACGCGAGGTTACTATACAAACGAGATTAGGAAGTTAACTATCTCGGAAAACAAAGATCGACATCTAAAAACCCTAGATTGGGATTAACATGATCTAATTAACAATTTGGGGCAAATTGGAACCACTGGAAGATATAAAGAAGTAAATCACTTCTGCTATGAGAGATAATTAACTAACTACTCTTTTCTGTTTTCATTACTTTCTCTCTCTAGACTTGATTCATGTTGTATAAATAAGATTGAGAAGGATAATGGAAATCACTTTTGCTTTCAAAGAGGAACCATGAATCGACGACATTCTTCGAATTTGTTGATTATTTTTTTCTTCTCAAATTTTTCTGATTCTTAGGTTTCTTCATCTTTAAAGTGGTGGGGATTTGATCTAAAGGGGAGAATTATTGAAACTCCCACCTTTTTATAATACACAATACTGAAACCCCCGCCTTTAATTAATAACAATGAAACCCCCACCTTTTCATAATATACATTACTAAAACTCCCACCTTTTCATAATACACATTACTGAAACCCCCACTTTTTTTTATAAAAAGGTGGAGGTTTTAGTAAGTGCATTATGAAAAGGTGGGGGTTTTAGTAATTATTAATTAAAGGTGGGGGTTTCAGTAATGTGTATTATGAAAAGGTGGGGGTTTCAGTAATTCTCCCTCTAAAGAGCAAAATTGTGAGAAAGATGAAGATTTAACCTTGCTTTTCATCATCTTTGGATTTGGTTATGGCTATTTGGTTATGGCTATCAGGCTTGATTTGTATTTGTACAGTGTAATGTTTATTATACATTTTTTTTTGAGAACCGATTACATTGTCGTTACAGTTGGCATTGAATACATCAAAGATGTGATAAGCTTGCTACCCGCCCACTCAAACTCTAACATGGCCTGGCCTACAACCCAACTAGATAATGGCCTAAAGCCTAACTACACTACATTATTTATACCCTTATAATCCCAAGTCAAATAACCAAAGATTTCACCTTCTCTAGGATTCGAACCTGGGACCTCCAGGGGTTTCTGGAGTTTATTATACTGAGTTGTTAGCAGTGACTTCTTGCTACCTTGGTGGTCTATTGGTTCGTAGTCCTGGGAGTCATTTTGGATATTGTCATCATCTTGTCATGTTTTAGGGAGAAAAAGATGATGCTTGATCATCATTTAGGGAGAAAGAGATGATGCTTGATAATCATTCAATTCGGAGAAAGAGATGAAGCGCCCACATTGCAAAATTGATTATTTAAGGGTGAAGTGGGAATATTTTTAAGTATAACTTTAGAGACGGAATATTATCGAGTGACTCCGTCAAAAGGGAGTCCAAAGTGCAACATTGAAAAAAAGGAGTCCAAACAGCAAGTCAATTATACGAAAGGGGGTCCAAACAGCAAATCTCCCTCGTCGTTGTCTCACTCTATCCCCTTCCCTCTCCCTCTCTAGCTCCCATATCTCGTCTCGTCTTATTCATATAGATTGTTTTCAAAATAATTTTGATTTATTACTGATTTTGAAATAATTAACTTTATGTTCCTATATCCTTATGATTGGTGTTTGTTAATATTCTTTTGAATGTGGTTCAGTTTTCAACCTACGAAGAAAAAATCGGTAAAAAACAACAATAAAAGTCATTTTCTTATATCAGATGAATTTGTTATTTCCTTTAACTTAAATGTGTCCCACATCAAAAAAAATCTTGGCATCACCACTGGATCCAGATGCTTCTGATCATACTAGTCCACGAGTCTGATGGGTTGTTGGACGTGATCATCACGATTGATCACAACGATCTGATTAACATCTGATTATGATCGTCAGATCACAATAGTCAGATCTAGATTCTATCTTGTCTGTCAAATTGGTTTTGGTATGATAAAACAAAAGTGCAAAGTGCGCCATAAAAGCACTCAATGCGTCCTAAACGCCCATATACCCATGTCGTTTTGACGATCGCAAGCTCATCAAAATTACAGAACACGCCCCAGTTAGAGATATAGATTCCAATAATTGCAAAATTCGGTTTTTCATGGAGTTACTGACCAAAATTGGGGAAGACGTTATGTCAACAGCGTGTGTGCTTTTAGTAAAAAAAGGTTTGGGTGGTGAGAGTGACTAAGAACTGGGCCTCATTTCATAGCCGATAAGAATATAATATGCAACAAACAGTACTTCATAAGAATCAATAAGAATTTAATACTTATTGTGTGTATTCGGTACTCGACTTTATTACATGATTAATAGATTCCTTTGCAATCTTAAAGTCTTATTATTTTTTTTATATTAACTATGTTTTAGTTACATCATTTGATTTTCTAATCTTTTTTTGTTGCAAAATTTGATTTTCTCACTTAGTAGAACATTCTTAATTGATGATGAAGATATATTTATAACAAATTTTGCAACACTTTCAACAAAAAAAAAACAAAAACAAAAACAAAAACAAATTTTGTAACAAAGTCTTACATAATATGAAATAGTAGCAAATATAGAGATGGAAAGAGAAGTTAATTAATATAAAGCACTGTTGATCAAATAATCAATCAATAAAAGGACTTTATGGAGGTGAGGATGTGGTTTAGTGGAGGTGAAGGTCGGCCAATTTCCCACCGCTTAACTGACCCTTCATGCCCAAGGCAACAAATCCCATTGGACTAGTGAGAGTATGTGGTTGGATGCTATGAGGAGGCAATAGAAACACTATAGGCACCCATGTATTAGTGGGCATCCATAATATTACAACACTCCCCCTTGGATGACCACCAACTAGAAATAATTGCCTCATTATAACCATATCAGAAAAACCCAGTGGGACAAAAGTCTGATGAAGGAAAAAGAGTACAATAGCATAGAAGCTGAGTGGCATTGGATACAGGAAATTCTGCCTCGTTAAAACCTTGCCAGAAAAACCCAATGGGACAAAAACTGGACAAAGGAGAAAGAACACAGAGCGTAGATATCCAGTCTAATGATGCGGAAATCTCCATGTAAAATAAACGGCTCACTTTGATGAAAATCAGGTAGATCGATGAAGTCTTACATAGTCAGATTATTCATACGTCGCATACCGATGCCTTCTACTAGTTTTCTGAACATTGTAGTAGACAGAGACTTGGTGAACAAGTCAGCATAATTCTCACATGATTGTATCTTCTGGATATCAATCTCATTAGTCTTCTGGAGATGATGTGAGTAAAACAACTTAGGGGATATGTGTTTATCTTCGTGAATGACTATGGGATAATTTGTGATTGAATCAAGGCCACTTGAGCTTCTAATGTGTTCAATAATGGATCTGAGTCATACACATTCTCTTGTGGCTTCATGGAGAGCAATAATTTCTGCATGGTTGGATGAGGTTGCTGGCATAGTTTGTTTACTTGATCGCCATGAGAAAGCTGTACCTCCACTTGTGAAAACATAACCTGTCTGTGAAATCCCTTTGTGTGGAACAGAAATGTAACCATCATCAGTGTATCCCTTCACTTGAGAATATCATCAGATAAATGCTTTGAATAAAATAATCCTAGGTTAGTTGTTCCTCTAAGATATCGAAGAATTTGCTTTACTCCGACCCAATGTCTCTTAGTTGGTGCAGAGCTGTATCTGGCTAATAGATTTACTGCAAAAGCAATGTGTGGTCTAATGCATTGAGCCAAATACGATAAAGCACCAATAACACTCAAATATGGTACTTTTGTCTTCTTCTTTAGGACGAAATGGATCTTTCAGAGCATCGAGAGACCTAACAACCATGAGAGTACTAAGTGGATAAGAATTCTCCATGTTAAAGCGCTTCAGGACCTTTTCAGTGTATAATGTTTGATGTACAAGTATGCCGCTGGTACTTCTTTCAATTTATAAGCCAAGACAGAATTTTGTTATCCCAAGATCTTTCATCTCGAATTCTTTCTTCAAATATTCTGCTGCTTTAGAAAGTTCTTCTGGAGTTCCAACAAGGTTGATATCATCAACATAGACTGCGAGAATAGGAAATCCAGTATCTCCTTTCTTGATAAATATACATGGACAAATGAGATCATTTACAAAACCTTCTTTGATAAGATATTCACTAAGAAGATTGTACCACATTCGTCCAGATTTTCAATCCGTATAAGGCTCGATTAAGATTTAGTGAATACATGGTACATGGGTTGCCTTTACGTAATTTAAATCCTTCAGGGACTTTCATGTAAATATCAGTATCCAATTTTCCATATAGATACGCAGTGACTACATCCATCAAGTTCATCTCGAGTTCTTCTAGAACTACTAAGCTGATCAAATATCGAAGGGTTATTCCATCCATAACTGGTGAATATGTTTCTTCGTAATCGATCTCTGGTCTCTGCAGGAAACCTTGTGCCACAAGTCTTGCTTTATAGCGAACAACTTCATTGTTCTCATTTCGTTTTCTAACGAATACCCATTTGAAACCTACAAGGTTTACATCTTTGGGTGTCAGGACTACAGGTCCAAAAACATCACGTTTTGAAAGTGAATTCAGCTCTGTTAGTATTGCTTCTTTGATTTTACCCAATCAGTCCTTTTCCGGCATTCCTCAATGGAATGTGGTTCATAATCATCATTTTCAGTGATAATATCAGTGGCTACCGAAAGCGCAAATATATCATCGATGATTATGTTATCTCTATTCAACACTTTACCATTACAAGCATAATTTATAGATATCTCTTCATTTGGAGATAACTCATGCTCTTCAAGAGTTTCTGCCTCTTCTAGGGCTTCACCCACTTCTAGGGGTGTATTAGCTAAAGTTGTAGCTTGTTGATTTATTGTATCTTCTAGAGCATTATTTGCCTGTAGTTGGTTTTTCCTCTTCCCGAGAACTATATCTTTAGAACCGATTGGTCGTCCACGTTTCAGACGTGTTTTTGACGTTTCATTTGCTGCAATATTTTTATCTTGTCCTTCAGGGACATCTATCCTTGCTGGAACATTTGCAGCAGGTATATACGATTTTGTCACTCTCGCTGCGTCATTAAATGCGTCAGGCAATTTATTAGCAATCTCTTGTAGATGTATTATCTTTTGTACTTCAACTTCAAATTGATTAGTATGAGGATCAAAGTGAGACAGATTTGGAGTAAACCAAGAAAGTTCCTTTTTCGTAATATTTGCTTCAGGCAAATTTACTTACTCCCCCTAATGGCGGGAAAACTGTCTCATCAAAATGACAATCGGCGAAACGTGCAGTGAAAGTCTCGCCCGTCTTGGGTTCGAGATATCGAATAATAGATGGTGTATCGAAACCAATATATTCCTAGTCGGCGTTGAGGCCCAAACTTTGTGCGTTGTGGAGCTGATATAGAAACATATGCAACACATCTAAAAAATACGCAAATGAGATATGTTGGGCTGCTGGCCTTGAACATACTGCAGAGGTGAGAATTGATTATTTACAGTAGGACGTAACCTTATCAAGGCTGCAGCGTGGAGGACTGCGGGTCCCCATGCAGTGACAGGTAGTTTCGTCCTCATCAACATAGGTCTCGCAATTAGTTGGATATGCTTAATAAATGATTCAGCTAGACCATTCTGAGTATAAACATGAGCTACAGGATGTTTAACATTAATTCCAACTGAGACACAATAAGAATCGAAAGTACTCGATGTAAATTCTCCTACTCCATCTAGACGAATCGACTTAATCGGATAATCAGGAAAGTGAGCTCGTAAACGAATCATCTGAGCCAGTAACTTTGCAAACGCCTGATTCCGAGTCGAAAGCAGATTGACATGAGACCACCTAGTTGATGCATCGATTAATACCATAAAATATTTAAATGGTCCACACTGCGGGTGTATAGGGCCACATATATCTTCTTGAATCCTTTCTAAAAATTTGGGAGATTCGATGTACTTTTGTCAGGGATGGGTGAGTTATAAACTTTCCCAATGAACAACCTGTGCAAGTAAAATCTCTATCTATCAGAAACTTCTGGTTCTGAAGAGGGTGTCCCTGAGAGTTCTGTATTATTCGACTCATCATGGTAGAGCCGGGGTGTCCCAGTCGATCATGCCAAATCTTATAAGTATTTGGCTCGTGCAACTTCGGGTTAACAACGACATAGGATTCGACTGTTTTAATCTCAGTAAGATATAACCGAGAAGAAAGAGCTTCAAGTCTTTCTAGAACACGCTTCTGGCATGATATACTTGAAAAAAAAATAAGAAAACTATTGTAATCTACAAATTTAAAGATTTTTTAGAGTAATGACCACAAAAAAATGTTACCCCTAACCATAAGTTTTGGAACGGTTGTCATGAGAGTCTAAGAGTTTTTTGTAGTTAGGCTCACGAAGTCAAGGGTAATAGTGCGTGTTCCATGAAGGTTCAACATGTAGATTTTGTTATCAAAACACACATTGCTATTGATTTTTGTTAATTTACTATCAAGTGTTGTTCTCCTTAACAAAAAAAAAAAGTCAAGTGTTATTCGCACACCACCTTTTAGTCCCACTTTCGTCCGACCTCTTAAGCTGGTCGACTACTACCTTTTCACAGACAAATTCTCATTGTCTCACATTGTCTCCTTCCCCCTCCCTCTCTAGATCCAATATCTCGTCTCGTCTTATTCATATAGATAATTTTCAAAATTATTTTGATTAATTATTGATTTTGAAATAATTAACTTTATGTTCTTATATCCTTATGATTCGTGTTTGTTAATATTCATTTGAACGTGTTTCAGTTTTCGACCTACGAAGAAAATATCGGTAAAAACAACAATAAAAGTTATTCTTTTGAGCTTACCCCCTCAAAACTAATTAGTAATTGAGTTTACCCACTTCAGTAATTAGTAATTGAGCTTACCCCCTTGAATTTTGTATTTTTAGCATAACTACTAAGGACATGTTTGGCATGAGATGATAAAATCACAAATTACAACCAAAATCAATCTTTACTAATCTTATTACCGACCAAATCAAACAATAAAAGTAAGGTGGAACAACTACGAGGAATCATATTGAATGATAATTGTTCTTGGTAGTCACGTTTATTTCACGTATGCCAAACACAACCTTTGTGTTTTTGTCAAAAATAGTAAATCTAAGGTAGTAAACTCAATTACTCATTATTGAGGGGGGTAAACTCAATTACCAATTAGTGATGAGGGGGTAAGTTTAAAAAACCCTATTTTTTTAAATTTCAGTAGAATTTGTTATTTCCTTTAACTTAAATGTGCCCCACATCAAAAAATATCTTGGCCTTGCCACTGGGTCCAGATGCTTCTGATCATACTAGTCCACGAGTCCGATTGGTTGTTGGATTGTGATCATCACGATTGATCACAACAATCTGATTATGACTGTTAGATCACAATAGTCAGATCTAGATTCTATCTTGTCCGTCAAATTGGTTTTGGTATGATAAAACAAAAGTGCAAAGTGCGTCATAAAAGCGCTCAATGCGCCCTAAACGTCCATACACCCATGTTGTTTTGACGATCGCAAGCTTATCAAAATTACAAAAAACGCCACAGTTAGAGATATAGATTCCAATAATTGCGAAATTCGGTTTTTCATGGAGTTACTGACCAAAATAGGGGAAGACGTTATGTCAACAGCGTGTGTGATTTTAGTAAAAAAGGGTTTGGGTGGTGAGAGTGACTAAGAACTGGGTCTGGGTTTCTGTGCGTCATGGGTTCGTAGGCAGTCCATGGGTACACATTTACTTGGAACCGATTAAATTAGTTCCCGTTCCTCATTTCATAGCCGATAAAAATATAGTATCCAACAAACAGTACTACATAGGAATCGATAAGAATTTAATACTTTCAGTACTCCACTTTATTACATGATTAATAGATTCCTCTGCAATCTTAAAGTCTTAATTATTTTTTATATTAACTATGTTTTAATTACGTCATTTGATTTTCTCTTTTTTTTTGTTGCAAAATTTGTTTTTCTCACTTAGTACAACATTCTTAATTGATGATGAAAATGTATTTATATCAAATTTTGTAACGAAGTCTTACATATAAATGATATAATAATATAATTTGTTGTAAACATAAATAACTCAATCATCTGTCTCTTGTTATTAAGGTTCTAATTACCTTATTAAATTTTTTTAATTTGAGTATAATCTGCTTAGTTAGTCTTAAAAATGATCCTGTAAGGCTGTGACAAATCTTAAGATAACCTATAAGGATCCAATATCCGATGGCTCATACTTTTTATAGTTTTCCATCTTTATGTTATATAACAAACCTGAACTTTTCCTCTCTCCTCCCTATCTTCATAGCCGTTTTTTTAGAGCAAACCTTTCAGATCTTTGTTTCTTTTCCGGCGAAGGGTCCTCCCTTCGCCGGATTTCTTGTTTCCTTCTAATAAATAGGTGTTATCTTTACCATTCGTCCATACCCACCTTCTACTTTCTCTCATTCTTCTCTCTCTCTAAAATGGATACATTTGGCCAGTTTCACATGGAAACAGAGGAACTCCAATCATTCCACAAAATGGACAGAGAATTATTTAGAGTATTGGTAAATAACTTACAGAGAGATCCCATGGAAACTATCCAATTAATTGCTATTTGGCTTTGGTTTGAAGAAGTTGGTTTCAATAATCTTATTCAGAGAAGCGATCATCTTCTAGGGTTTTATCTCTCATGATTTTCTAAAGTTTTATCTTTCCAGTGAATCAGGGTTCCACATAATTCCCGTTTCGGTTTTGTCGGTTTTGAAATTTTGCTAGAACTTGAAACCATGGTTTGAATCAAATTCTCATTCTGGTTTTGGTTTGAAATTTTGCAAGAAGTTGAAATCATGGGGGGTATGAATCCATTATGCTTTTGGATTTGAAATTTTGAAAGAAAATAAAATCACAGGACGGATTCAATGAAAACGTAGATATAAAGAGAAAAATCACGGATCTCAAGGATATGTTTGTTACTGAATTTCGAGGAGTTCAAATGCCTGGAATAACAGAATGGATCTCAAGGATATGTCTGTCTACTCCTCAAATTTAGACATCATAGAAGTTGAATCGGGTTCTAAGATCGATCCAGTTAGTGATACGGAGTAAGGGAGTAGAGAGAATTATTAGTTGTCTTTATACTTTGTACAATAAAGGTTATGTTTCTTTATTGGTCTTTAGGGCATGTTTTGTTGGTCTTTAGGACCTTTTTGTTATTTTTGTTTTTTATTCTGGACCGAGTGTTTTGATCATTGGACCACCATTGAGAGTTTTCTTCATCAACTTACAACTCTCTCTACCGATGTACCGGAATCTGAGGCGCAAACCAGAGTTCTGCACGCCGACAGTTGACGGCGAGAAGAGAAGAAGGTGAAAGAAGCATCAATTATAAAACTACCCACAGATGGTTAGTGGCGACTGCACCAGAAGCAGGCCACAGTTAGATCAGGCATCTCTAGAGGCACCCCGAGTGGGCATAACTTGTCTTGTTTGTCCGGTTATGGTTGTGTCTTTGTTATTTAAACTTCATGTTGTAATTCTCATTAACCTATTGGCCTTTATATGAAGTTTGATTTCCAAAAAAAAAAAAACAACCACTAAGAACTAGAACCATATTTTTTAATAGGTTTCGATTATGTGAAGTGAAGTATCTGAAGCTGAACCGACCATTGATACCTGTAATTTTGGATGGTATCATATAGTAAAATTTGGCCCCCAGAATCTCGGGACACCTAACCCAGTGTTATTTTGGGCTTTGGTGCTTTTATATCTCTGTATGAAATAGTGAGTAGCATATAAGTTTCACGTAATATTTTATGAATTATTTCACAAACAAGTGCTTGAATCTCAATCACTAAAGATAATTGGCATAAAAATCTTTGGGAACCAAATCTTTTAAGGGGTCTTGGGTCTCTTTGATAGGAAACGATCTATAGAAAGGATGAGGGGATGAATTTAGTTTATTTATGAATGAACTCATACAATATATCCTCGGTAATATACTCTAGTAAGGGAGATGCTAGAGTGCGCAGTTCGGTACCCAAAAGAGTGCCCAGCTGACGTGGAATACACTGTTTAACACTCTCGGTTGAACTTTTCTCTCGCACTTTCTTGATATTTTTATTGGGCTTTTAAGAAGTGTTTTTGCAAGTATCTACCTCTGCCATAGATGATAATTTTCCATGAGGGGGGATCTCTCTAGCAGTTTGGCAGCTTTTTTGTGGCGTTTGTGTCTGCATATTACATGTGTTTTCTTACACATTTCATGTGATTTCAACTACGGTTTCTAAAGGCACCTGGCCAAAAGGCTCTTACCATCCGGAAATTTTATGATTCGGGTCAATGCCATTGACCCGAGTACTCTATAAACACCGGTTTTTAATGTGGGTGACGTTTACCTTCGTTTGCTTCTTCCATCTTCTTCCAAAACAAAAGGAATATAATTAATTTTTCTTTCAAAACAAAACCCTAAAAAAAGTCTCCGGCCACAAAAAGGGCACCGACACCTACCGGCTACCGGCGGACCATTCTTTTTCTTCTAAAACAAAACTCAGTGTACTTCTTGGAATCAATCCTTCAATGACCAATGCTTAGGGTTTAATCTAAACAATCAAGAACCAATTAACAACAACATCTCAATTTCATTTTCTATCACCAGAATATCTCACATCGCCCCTCCCACTGGTTGTTAGGTGGAAGACTGTATCTTGATTCTTGAGGAGAATATATATATATATATATATATATATATAGAGAGAGAGAGAGAGAGAGAGAGAGATTGTTGGGTTGATTTCTCTATCTTCTTCTTCTTGGAATCAATCCTTCAACTGCCAATGCTTGGGTTTTAATTTAAACAATCAAGAACCAGTTAACAACATCACAATTTCATTTTCTATCAACAGAACATCTCACATCACCCCTCCCACAGGTTGTTAGGTGAAAGACTGTATCTTGATTCTTGAGGATATATATATATTTATATAAAGAGAAAGAGAGAAATTGGGAATATTACAAAATGGGTTTTAGAGGTAATTAAATTACTGAATTATATCTAAAGAGAGAGGTAATTGAGTTTTCTATGTGGATTAAAATACTCACGAATTGACTAATCCGTGGGTACGTGAAGAGAAACGGATTAGCCAATCCGTGAGTATGTGAAGAGTAACAGATTGGCTAATCCGTGACTTAATAGAAACGAACTGGACTGGTCCAGTCCGTCTAGTATGTCTTAGGGCATCATTGTTCTTTCCGAAATTCTAGTTGGATTTTGTGAGAGATGGATGGAGAGGTTAAGGTTAACTCCACTTGACCGATGCCTACATAGTTAGACGGTGCTAACAGAGAAAAGAGCGGTTGGACCTGATGCTAACAGAGATGGATGCTAACAGCCCTTCGGCCTGGTGCCTTTAGAAGCACCCTTTCAACTATGCCTGTAAAGACATACTTGCCCATGTCTTATTTCCAGTTTCAATATTGTTATACGAGCACTTGTAGTGACACATTAAAGACATCCCCAATAGAATTTGAGAGGCAGTTTAGCAATTATATATTTATGACGGTTTAATTCTTAAACGGTGTCCTCAAGTGACTAGACAAATAACAATATACAAGCACCACTTCGTTAATGTTTTTTTTTTTTTTTTTTGATTTACACTTCGTTAATGTTGTATCAACTTAAGAGCACCACTCAATTGTAGTGTAAACATAAAAACAAAACAAAAGTAGTTGTGCCAGCAAAGCTTTATAAGCCTGAGCCGTCTTGTTCTTTTTTTTCTTTATGGCTAAGAATGTTGGTTGCTCTAGTTTTCAGTTTCTACCACCACACAGTGACACTCCATACCTTAGCAGTTATTGATATTTCTCCACTTCGAATGCTTCGGGGTCAAATCAGCAGGTACAGGGCTTTGTTTTTTACGAAGGTTCCACGAGCCCACCCAAAAGACCTTGACACTCACTAAATTTGAGCGTTCACCTGTAGCTTAGGCTCTGGGCACTCTCGCGAGCGATGTGAGAGTGAGACTATCACAATTCCCACCCTCAACGAAGACTGCCTCGGCGCTGATATCACTTGTAGGCTCGTGGAGCTTTCGCCAAGAACAAAACCTCGTACTTGTGTAAGATTCGAAAGGTGGAGACAATACGTTAACGACCAGAGTTTGAGGCCTCACACACACCTTTGAAATGCTTGTGTAACTAGTAATTCTATCAACAAAAAAAACAAAAACTAAGTACCTAACTTTAGCCTCTTATCCGTGTAGGAACAACTTCTTTTACATTTTTTTTGGGAAAATGACTATTTAGGTTCACAAAATTATCAGGATAACTAAAAACACTTGGATCTTTTCCTATTGAGTAGAAGTTACCAAAATATTATGATTAATGATACATTAGGTTTGAAACAATATGAGAAATTACTAATCAGGTCATTTCTTATCTTTTTGTTCCCAGAATACCCTTCTACACTAAAAATCAGTTTTTCTAATAAAAAAAATCTCAAAAGTTTCTAGGGTTTCTTCTTCGCCAGATTATCGTCATCTTCTTCTTCGCCATCATCTTCTTCGCTATCATCTTCTTCATTTGATTTTCGTATTGTTTGTTCTTTTCCCTATCTTCTCTGATGTTGCTAACCCTAAAAAAGAAGATATTTGATGTCTTCAAGGAGTGAAAACTTCACTCAAAGATCCTCAGGGTAGACTTAATTCATGGCTTTTTGACAATTCTACTGTGGGTTTCATCTGTAGATTCCTTGGTGTTACTTGTTCGAATGATCAGGAGAATCATTTGATCAGACTTCAACTTAAAAATTTGGAACTTTCTGGTCAAATCTCTGATTCTTTACAGTATTGTCCAAGCCTTCAAATTCCGGATCTCTCTAATAATAAGATCTCTAGTAATATTTCTTCTCAAATTTGTAAATGGTTGCCTTTCCTTGTAACCCTAAATCTCTCTAGAAATGATCTTACTGGTCACATCCCAATTGAACTATTTAATTGTACATACTTAAATAAAATCATTCTTTCGAATAATCAATTATCTGGACCAATTCCTTACCAGTTAGTTAGTCTTAATCGTCTTAAAACATTCTCTGTTGCGAATAGAGATTTATCCAGCGAGATCCCTTCATTTCTGTCGAATTCCAGCAGTGCTAGTGATTTGATGGTAACAAAGGACTTTGTGGTAGTCCTCTTGAGTCTAAGTGTGATGGTAAGAAGAAGAAGAAAAACACACTTGTCATAATTGTTGCCGGTACTGCAAGTGCGTCTATATCGTTGTTGTTTGCGTTTGCACTATGGCGATGGGCTAGCCGTCATCGAGTACGAGAAGATGTGGAATTGATGATAGTAAGTGGGCAGAGAGATTGAAACCTTATAGACAAATTCAGGTTACTTTGTTTAAGAAACCTATTGTGAATCTCAAAATGGGGAGATTTGATTGGTGCAACTAAGAATTTTAGTGAAGAAAGCATAATAATATCGACGAGAACTGGTACTTATTATAAGGCAGTTCTTTCTGATGGATCTGCTCTTGCCATCAAAAGACTTCGTAGTTGTAACCTTAGGGGTAATTTCTATATAGGGGAAATATATTATTGATGGCAAGAGCACAATGAATCATCTTAGAAGATCACAATTTCAAGATCTCTTTTGATTTCGAGAATCCGAGACTTAAACTGGTTTATTTGATATCTTAAAGTCTTCCTTTAGTAGTAAGGCTAAAGACGATGAGGATTACAGTAGAATTGTATTTGCTTGGTTGATGTGATTAAGCTGTAAAGCATGCTAATGTTTCACTATAAATGTGTGTATTATAACTAGTTGGTAAGCGAAGATGGAGGAGATTTATGTTGTCTTAGTTGCAAGCCTTTCGTTATCGTTTTTATTGTTGAGAGATTTTTATAATTGTTATTAATCGATATTCTTATTTTTATTTCACTTTTTTTACTTGTCATTGCAGCCAAGTAGTTTCAGTTTGGACATGTTCAAATATCTGTGCAGTTGGTTTCCTAATTGGTGTTGTTGTGGGTGACACGCTAAGACGACGTGTTAGACGATGGGCTGGCAAACTTCTCAAGCGACTCAAGGATGATTTAACTCAGCTAATTACACACTTTTCTTTTGGTATTATCGTCTGTGTTAAGTAAGCCCTTCGTTCATTTAACTGCCCGCGTAGAACAGGTTATCTATATAAAATAGAATATTTTCTGTGTTCTAGTGAGCATTTTATTCAAGTGGCTAATATGTTGTAGCTAGTATTGATTTCTGTTATCCTCTTGATAATGGTCTACTTCTGTTTGTTGAGAAAGAGGTTTATTGATCTACTGTTTGAAGAAATAAACTTGGCGGAAGTCTTTTGATGGATATTTTGTGGGATTGGACTTGATGTGATCAAATGAACTTGAGTTCAAACACAACGGTAACTATGTATAATTTCTGAGTTTACAAATGACATGCTTTTGTATAATTTCTGAGTTTACAAATGCCATGATGTTGTTCTAAATCCCATTGACGATGTAATGTTGTGTATCGTTCATTTTACAGATGTGGGTTCAGAATGATTTAGGCATCTTTCAGTTTTTAATGTTGTGTATCGTTCATTTCTCTTTCCCTAATTCTTGTGTATTGTCATTTTCATAACAGTTTGTGTTCTCTATGTGAGTTGTCCATTTATACATCATTTGGATTTGAATCTCTAGAAGAGGATGAGGTGGTGATGGTAGCGACTGTGGTGGTATACTACTAATCCCAATGGATGATGAACCAAATGGAACTAAATGGGCCAAATGTAACTACCATTTTGTGTTGGCATATAAGTATTTTTCAATAATGATGGATTCACGAATTTTATATGATGAAATGAATTCCAGACTCAAGATTTTGTAGACACATACTCTTTGTTAATATTGAGGGTCGAACTCTTATGATGAATGAAAGTGATGATTTATTAATGAAAGAATGGATGAATATAAGTAATTCTTGAGTATCCATTTATTGTAGATATAAATTATTTATTTAATGAATACAATGAAAATTTTCGTACATACAGGGTGGGATCAATACTAGTAAAACAAGGAAAGTTCTTGGGTGGAAATCAAAGTTGGCTTTAAGCAATTTGTGAAGGTGTAAACGTGTGCAATCTGTGTTTGTAAAGCCGCAAATGCAAACTGAGTTTGCAATGTCGCAAATGCAAACACATGTTTGCAGAACAGATTGTTGCAAACACGTTTGCAGAACAGCTTGTTGCAAACACGTTTGCATAACAGATTGTTGCAAACACGTTTACATAACAGATTGTTGCAAATACGTTTGCAGAACAACTTGTTGCAAACACGTTTGCATAACAGATTATTGCAAATACGTTTGCATAACAGATTTTTGCAACCACGTTTGCATAACAGATTGTTGCAAACACGGTTGCCGAAAAACGTAAAGGAAAAAACACCTTTTTTCTGGTTTTTTTTTTTGGAAAAAATATTGAAAGTGGATCTTGTTAGAAAGCTAATGAAAAATCATTTCTAAATATATAATTTTTATAGAAATCCGACATCTCAAACAAAAGTTATATCGATTTAAAGTTTAAAGAAAAATAAAAGAATTTAGTTACACAAAATGACAAAAAGGGGTATTTTAGTATTTGCACACTTTTTTACCTGAATAATAATTTTCAAATGTTTTGTGTTTTTCTACTCATTTTCAATATTATTTTGACCTTTCTAGAAATTACCCCTTTTTTTTTGCCATTCCGTTGGGTCATCCGTCCTTAGAGACAATCTCCCAACGTATTCAATAACCTACCAAGAACACTTCTCAACCAGAGGCGGAGCCACTAGTGGGCTCCGTCGGGCTGCAGCTCGGGGCTAACTTCGAATAATATAAAGAAGTAGTAGCTTATTTCATCTAAAATTTCATTGCTCGGTGGTAAACTGGGAAGTAATTTCATTGCACCATTGCTCAGTGGTAAAGCTGGGAAGTAATTTCATTGCACCATTAGTAGGTTTGGAGTTTGAATCTCTCTATCAACCGAGGTTTTGTTTTGCAATTGATTGGAATTGAATTTGAAGGTAAGGTCGTGTTTGGCTGCCCATAACTTTTTGTGCCGAAATTTTTTCTAGGAAAAGTCTTCTTATCGTTTTCTTATTCCCCAACTTTCACCAGCATCTTCAATATTTCTTATCTTTTTATGCTACGATTCTTAATAGTTATAACTACAAAATTTATGTAACTTTTGTAATAGATAAGAAGATTATAACCTAAGTTAACATAAGTGTACCAACTTCCAATATTTTGAGTATTTTAGATGGTGATTCCAGACTTTACCTTTTGATCATTCGGTTATAACTTGATATATTATATGAAAGGAGATAGAATTTACTGTTAAAAAAAGTTTAATTTGCGCATTAATTTATAGGTAACAAATTAAAATTTACTAAGTGTGCAAGACTAAAAAAATTCGCACTATTGAAAAATGAAATTATTTTCGTTATTGCTTCCAACTTTCAGCCCGTCCCTTAATTAAATTCTGGCTCCGCCTCTGTTCTCAACCGTATTTTAACTTTTAAGCTATGTACCTTTAAGCTTCTTACATTGATCTTGAAGATTGTTTTAAAGATGTTAGACCAAGTTATACACAATTATTAAGGTGAGTGTGTGTTCCTCAAGCTAACTTTTATATGATTCATGCTTGTTATCCTGCAGGTTTTAGTTAAAAGGTTCTAGTAAAGTGACCAACAAAATAATATGAAATAAAGACAAACAGCTGCTTTTTAGTTTATGCCTTTCTCTTTTAAAACAATCCTATATTCAATGTATTAAAATAACTAAGTCCAATGTCCAAGAGATAATATTACTTGTTTTTTTTTCCTCCAAATTTAATAGGATTTTGGAGTGAGAGGCCCAAAAAAATAGAGGGAAAGTAAGCATTACCCCCAGCCCCCAAAAAAATATGAGAACCCAGTCCAAATTGTCAGGACAGCTCACACTTTTCTGGTTTTTATTTTATTTATCCCTCTTTTACCCCTCTATGGGAATTCTCCGTGTTTTCTGACAATCTGACGGACGACAGCAAAGCAATTAATTCCCCGTACATGACGTAATGTTAGAGAAACATTCAGATTTTCTGAAAATTAAAAAGTGGCACCATTTTTTGACGAAATTTTAGCCAATTTTTTTGGATCCCGTCCATTATATTTGTTTCAACTCCTTCTTTCTTCTTATTTATTCATCCAAAAATCTTCTTCATCATTCTTATTTTGTTTCACATTTTATCTTCTTCATCTCTTTTTATCTCTAAAAACATAAATTTTCTGTTCTTTCTCTCTCTAAAAGTTTTATGTTCTTATTTTTTGGATGTTCATCATTCTTATTTTGTTTCAGATTTTATCTTCTCCATCTCTTTCAATTTCTAAAAACATCAAAGTTTTCTGTCTTTCTCTCTCTAAAAGTTTTATGTTCTTATTTTTCTTCTTCATCATTCTTATTTGTTTCACATTTTATCTTCTTCATCTGTAAAAACATCAAAGTACATAACGAAATGGCCAGTACACAGAACCATTTCCGGTATAGAAGAAAATTCTCAGTTCAAAAGTGTCTAGTACTGAACCAAATGGCCAGTACACAGAACAATTTCCGGTGCACAAGAAAATTCCCAGTACAAAAATGTCTAGTGCATAACCAAATGGCGAGTACACAGAACAATTCCCGGTACACAAGAAAATTCTCACTACAAAAATGTCTAGTACATAACCAGATGGCTTCTACACAGAACAATTCCCTGTACACAAGAAAATTCCCAGAACAAAAATGTCTAGTACATAACCAAATGGCCAGCACACAAAACAATTCCCGGTACACAAGAAAATTCCCAGTACAAAAATGTGTAGTACATATCCAAAAAATGGCCTGTACACTAAATAATTCCCGGTACACAAGAAAAATTTTCTTGTACAAATCAATGAAAAACTACCAAAAATGAAGAAATTTGTTGAGATTGGAAAAAATAACGAAATTTGTTGAGATTGGAGAGAGAAATTTAAAAAGATTGGAGAGAGAAATATGTGTGGGAGAAAATAAAAAAGAATAAGAAATAAATTGGAAAAAAGAACGAAAATGGCAAGTTGGTAAATTTTGTAATGGCAATTCTGTGAAAAGTACAAGGTTTGATGTCAGGTGCTTCAGACTATTTTCAAAAAATTTTGCATTTCCCGGGAATTTTTCGGTGGCAATTTTGTAAATTTATGGAAAGTACACAGTCTGATGGGATGCGTGTCAGATTATTTTTCAGAAATTTTTGAGTTTCCCGGGAAATTTTCGATGACCGTTTCGTAAATTTCAAAAAGAAGAAAGGTGTTTCGAAAATTCCACCCCCAGCCTGACTTTTTGGACCTGCCCCTCATTTTTTATCTACAGTGAGCCCGATACATATTGTTGGGCTGGTTTTGGTCCTTTTGCCCAATCCCTCAATTTAATATGGATAATATCCAAGGAATATTATAGTAGGAGTAAAGTACTCTCCTTAATTGCTCCACCTTTGTGGCACCCTATGACTCAAGAATATCAGCTCCACCTTTCTGGCACTCTCTGACTTAAATGAATATCATAATGGGTTCATGGATTTTAGGCCCAAAATAAAACCAAAACGGGATTAAGGTTCAATCTTCCCAGAAAAAAAGATTTTAGTTTTTTTCTCTTTTAGACCCTATTACCCACATATAAAAGATACATTGTTGATACATAATGTGTTATGTATGAAACACATAAAAAAAAAAAAGAGTTAATTCCTATATGGCCCCCTACTTTGTGACCAGCTTCCTTTATGGCCCCCTTTTTTTCGTAAATTCAAATATGGCCCCCTATTTTCATGGAAATGTCCTAACTACCCTTCCTTTAAATCTTTTTTCAAAATAAAATAAAAAAAACAAACATAATTCCACCTCACTTCCCTCTCCACCACTTATCTCTCTCCACCTCACCTCTCTTCCCAAATCATCTTTCTCTCTCTCCAACTCACCTCTATCTCTCTCCACCTTACTCTATCTTCTCCGATGAAAATTTTCCGGCCGGCGACCTTCAACTTTTTTTTTTTTTTTTTAGGTTGAAGGTCGCCGGCCGGAAAATTTTCCGGCCGGCGACCTTCATCGGAGAAGATAGAGTGAGGTGGAGAGAGAGAGAGGTGAGGTGGAGAGAGAAAAAGGTGAGTTGGAGAGAGAGAAAGATGATTTGGGAAGAGAGGTGAGGTGGAGAGAGATAAGTGGTGGAGAGGGAAGTGAGGTGGAATTATGTTTGTTTTTTTTTATTTTATTTTGAAAAAAGATTTAAAGGAAGGGTAGTTAGGACATTTCCATGAAAATAGGGGGCCATATTTGAATTTACGAAAAAAAGGGGGCCATAAAGGAAGCTGGTCACAAAGTAAGGGGCCATATAGGAATTAACTCTAGAAAATATGAAACTTGAACAATAAATAACTCGTTATTTATGAAACAAAAAAAGAATCAATAAACAGAAAAACATTGTAACTTTGACATCTAAACATACCTTAACTACACTAAATGTGTTTTGTTGTATGAAATATACATAATTTATACTAAATAATGTGTATATTGCGAAATAGATAGTAGCTTGAAATCAATCGGAAAAATCTAAATAAAATAATATGGAAACCTTGACGGGGAAACGATGGTAGTTTTCGATGGTCGTCGTCGTCTTCACTACTCGGTCATGGAAGAAAATTTCTCCATTCAGTTATGGAAGAGGGTTTTTAATTATAGAGAGAGAAAGAAAGAGGATTTCGGTTATGAGATCGAAGATTGGAGAGAGAAAATCTGAGAAAAAAAGGGAATTTTGGGAATTGGTTTTCAAAAGTGATTTTTTTCTTATATAAAAGGTTATAATGGGTATTATGATGATTAAATAGAAATCATAGAGATCTGTTTTTTCTATAGAGATGGGTCCATTTGGACTAGATATCCATTATAATTATTATTTTGGCTAAAAACCCTATATTAATATTAGCTAGGGTTGATTAAATATGTGTTTAGGTGTAGACTTTTGGACTAAGAACCTAAAAATCATATCAGAATTACGAAAGTTAGAGATTTCCGCTCCCACTCTCTCTAGATGTTGATCATTTAGAGATTACTTCCAAATAAAAAATTTGGCACTGATATCAAATGACAGGTATACAGATGTCGATAAAAAGCGCAAAAATGGACACCACGGTACATGCACGCCTGTATGTAAGCTCGACCCAACGTGATGTTAGACTACGCCAGAGCCGTGTTTGAGGGGGGCTGACAGGGCATCCGCCCTGGGCCCCCACCTCAAATGGGCCCACTTTAAGTTAAATTATGTAATGAATATAAAATATAAAAGAAACCAGTTGACAAATAAGACCAAATCGAGTATGTGGCCCAGCGGTTGTATGCTTAACTTGACTATCACAGGTCGCGTGTTCGACCTTACACGACTGCAAGCTTTTTCTACTTCTTTTTTTAACTATTACAACTCAAGTCTTTTTTGGCTTATAATTTGTTTATCTTTATTTGAAGTTAGAACCATGTAAAATTAACTTTGACTTGACAACATTAGTAATTGTAGTTTTAAGAATCAAACATTAAGGATTCTAGCTATCATACAAGAAGGTTTCTTGTAAAATTTGGCCCTAGGCCTTAAAAATCTCGGCCACGGCTCTGGACTACGCGAGCGGGAACTTAGATCTTTTCAAGTTGTAAAGACCAGTTGTCAATATAAGAACATTAGAGTTATTTCATTTTTGCCCCTAGTTTGTGACCAGCTTCTTTTTTAGCCTCTTGATTTCTCTAAATTCAAAATTGACCTCTTTTTTTACAAACATTAGTTGGAAATTAAGCACACTTTTCTTTACCATATATATGGGTCTTTCTACCTTGTGCCCTTAGGGCACATGGTATGCATTAAATTTCTGCATGGGAAATTTAAGTATTTGCACTTAATTCTTGTATTATTTTCAAAACTAAACTATTTTCACAAATGCCCTTGATTAAACTACATCTCTCTACCACTTTCCCGCAAAGTCTAAGAGTCAATACTACATTATTTTCCGTCCTCTATATATTAATAAGAGATTTCTCTTTTTGTTTTCCACCTAAAATTTTCACTCTAGTTTTATTTTTTATTAAATTTTTTTACATATTTCTGCTAAAGTAGTTTTTAAATTAGAACAAAATAATCAAAACATATTTATATTTTTCCACAAAACCAAATGGTAATTACTTTTTTTTTTCCTTTCTACATTAATCAATAGCTTCGCTCCTTTTGTCCTACTATAAATTTTCCCCTCTACTTTATTTCCTTTATGCTTTTTTCCATTTTTTTCAATATATAACATAAATTAGAAAAAATCAAAATATATTTTGTTTTTTAACAAATTCCAATTGTAACTATATTCTTCCCAAATGGCTTTAGTTCTTATCTTTCTTTACCAATAGTTTAAGCTCTTATGATCAAGACTTTTCAATATAAATTCATGTTGGAAATAAAAATGGGCAAAGAAGAAGGAGATGACTAAAACTCTTTACTTGTACTAACTTTCTTTCTCACTTCTTGCTTGAAACAAATTACAAGCTTAGGTATTTATAGATGCCCCAAGATAATTCTAAATTACTTTTAACTAAATGCAAAAGACCATTGACTTTCTAAATGCCATAACATAAGTAACTATTATTATAATAATACTATGACTTAAATATTTTAATTTCCATTAAATCATACACCTCTTTCACAATACTAACATGCGAAGATCGTAAAAACTCGCAAATCTCCTTCAATTTGTAAACCGCACAAACCAATGGAAATTAATAAAAATTATTAGTTTTGGATATTTTTCTTGTTGTCTATAACAAAAAAGAAGAAGAAGAAAGAAAAAATCAGATTTATTTCTTTTACTAGGGTATATCCCGTGCCCTAGGGCACGGACACTTGTATCAATCAAACGTTACGAAATTTATTGTTATATTTTATTGAGAGAGAGAGAGATATTTTAATTTCTTTTTTTAACCCTTGAAATTTATATCGTTTCTAATTTTCTTAAATTAGTTATTTTATTTCTAATAAGGAAACAATTATTGATTTTTATTAGTTAGTACTAATTTCAAGTGTCCGTCCCCTAGGGTATATCCCGAGCCCTAGGGTACGGACACTTGAGAGAGATTTTAATCAGTTATTATTTTATTGAGAGCGATACTTTTATTAGTTATTATTTTTTGTATTGTTCTTTTGTTTATTTTCTCTTAAATTAGTTATTATTTTATTGAGAGAGAGATTTTTATTTCTTTTTTTAACCCTTGAAATTTATTTTGTTTCTTTTTTTTTCTTACATTAGAATTTTTATTTCTAAGAAGGAAAAGATTATTGTTTTTTAAATAGGTAACTTTATCTCTACGAAGGACTATATTTTAAATTTGGAGAAGGACTTCTAGACAATATACATAATTAAATAAGGATGTTTGTCCCAGTCATCGTTTTCCCTTCTGTTTTATATAATAGATTTGCTTATAGGAATGAATGTGAATTCATTTTTAGAGAAAGGGTAATGAGGTAAAGAAAAGAGTCAGTAGTTAAAGTTAACTTACGGTCGTAAAAAATAGGCGCAATTTTGAATTTACGAAAAATAGAGAGACAAAACAGAAGCTAGACACAAATTAGGTAGCCAAAAAGAAAATAAGTCAAAAAATTATCTTTAAAAAAAAAATTTACATCTCTATATCCCTCCCTTTATCTCAAAGTCAAAACAAACAAAAACTTCAATTTTCTTTCTCTATAATCTCGTTTTCACTCTCTAAAATGATAGACAAATCAACCAAAAATAGAGTTTTCGGCCTAATATAGACAAATGCTTCAGATACGTTGGTTGGATCTTTATATCCACTTAGTGAATCTCCAAATTTGACTTTTTGAAAATAATGGAAAAAAAATATAATTTTGACATTTTCATGCTCTCTCTTGTTGAAAATATTGTTTTTGCATTTTGAATTTTTTGAAGCATTTACCATTTCCTCATCGAATTTACAATTCGTTCAAATTATTAAAAAAATATGTATCCCGGTTTCTATATTTAGGTTCAATTTGGGGGGTAAAAAAGACCAAAATTATATGAAAATTAAGGTATAATGTTTGTGTATACCTTTACCTATCTTGCCAAAAAAAATACCACAAATGTTTGAAGCAGAAAGACTTTGAATCAAAACATATTTGTCTTTGAATTGCCTCTTTTATATTCGAAAATTTTTAAAAATGTTTAAGGTAAAAAATGTTTTGGAAATATACGAAATATTCTTAACATATGTACAATTTGGAATGTCTTCACTAAGACAGTTGGTGTTGCACTTGCCACATATATTAAGTTTGTACATATGTTCTATAAAGATTAAACAATCTTCGGTTATTTCTCAAATATCTAGATGGTCCCTTTTTCAGTTATCGTTATAACTTCGTTAACTAGTCATCACCTCTCTCCTCCATCTCATCGCCTCTCTCTAAACAGATCTAGAGCGAGGAGTACAATGCCTTCACGATTTAGGTACTTGGCGTAGTGACTGCTTGGAGCTAAGCTCATTCACGTTATTCAAGAGTGAGCATCTAACCAAGATCTGTAATAGAAACAAGTAGATTATACATTCAAACTTTAACTTGATATCATAATTAGGACTGATATTGTCGAGTTTATCCCAAATTTCCAATATTCCATGTTTTCACAAATCACAATACTAGAGTAAGACAATACAAATCACTAAATTTAACAAAGGCAACCAGGAACCTTAAGTTGAATCAGAATCCACATAACAAACTTCATTTCGTTTTTAATGTTCTTCATTTTCAGCATAAAAATCTCACAGTTTAAACAATTTCTAGAATCTATTTTGTATTACCAGTCTAGAAATAAAAAGAGATGCAATTTAATGGAAGACATAACTGCAAATTAAGAATCTTTTGATAAACCCTAACCCTTAAAATTTGCTTACCAATCAACCATGGCCATCTCATAAGACGATCTGGAGCTTCCTTAGTCAAATACCTAAATTGTGAAGGCATTGTACTCCCTTTTCTCTCTCAAATCCGACGTTCTTCGTCAATCGAACGCCATTGTTCTTTCTCAACCTGGTCCTGGATCTGGCAAAGATTCATTAGGGTTTTTTATTCGAGACCTCTTCGCTAGACTTTAGATCGGAGGGATTGAGTTCAAGAAAAGAAGGAGATGTGAGGTATTTTATTCATTTACTTTATTCAAATCATTATCATTCTCTTCGTGAACAAGCTTCTGTTGCTATTTATGTTTTTGCTAGTTCTAGTGATTGATTGAAGTTTGTCAATCTGGATCGCCATTGATTCAGACTCATGCCGTTGGAGCTCTGAAAAATGTATCAGCAACTGATGAAATTAGAGTCACTTTGGCTGATGAAGATGTTGTTCCAGTTTTAGTACAGTTATTGATTTCTAATTCTAGTGATGCTCAAGAAAAAACGGCTAATTTTTATGGATTTTAGTTTCTTGAGAGAGGACTTTTTTTAATGTTTGAAGGTTGCCGACCGGAAAATTGACTGGCCGACGACCTTCGCTGGTGAAGACGACGAGGTGGCGAGAAGATGAGGTGGCAGAAAGAGGTGATGAGATGGAGGAGAGAGAGGTGATAACTAGTCAACAGAGTTATAACGGTAACTTAAAAAGGGGGTCATCTAGGTATTTTTGATAAAGTAAGGGGATAGACAAGAAGTTGGTCACAAAGTTGGGGGCTATTTGGAAAATAACCCAAAAGTCTTCACATGAATGTGTAAATGTTGAAGAGGAACATATATTTGTCGATATAACAATAAAATGTTATTCAAATACATCAAAATATTTAGAGCATTCGCGAAATACTCTAACATAATACAAGATGTTGTTACCATTTAAGAAATTGCTCTATGTTATGAGGTGATGTGGATGACAATTATTTGTTTGCTTGAGATAAGAGAAGATGTGGTGCCTTTAGCCTATACCTTATAGACTAAGAAACTAAACAATCATGAGGTGCTTCCCATGGTGGTTTTCTAATATATCATTAATTAGGAACCCACACCTCATCCCATGCAAAGCCGGTTTTTATTTTTAAAGAAGGTGTTGATTAGTTGGAGATACTAAATGGGTATATATATATATACCACGTTTATTTTCATTTAGGTTTGTACCTTTACAGAGAATAACAAAATAGTTTAGTAAGAAACCAAGTTGGGAAATCAATTCACCTCTTTTCTGTGTTTATACTTTAATACCAAAAACTTACTTGATATTAATATAAGGGTCAAAGCAAATAGTTTACATTATAGAGCAAATAGTTTATATCACGTTATCTGCACGATAGTTTCTACAAGCGGATAAAGAAATCCAGCTATAGACGAGAGATTGTCTTAAAGGCTATCTTAAGATCAAAGTAAGTTGTGTTAATATTTTTCATATGTTGAATCTAACTAATATAAATTTTGCAGTTCTCGACATATCAGGAAAGAACTATATTAATCGGGCTCTTGAGCTTGAATCTCATTTAGAAGAAATGAATTTAAAGAAAATCATAGCAGAGGGTAATAATGAAACTTCTCAGAATCGTGCGGCTGCACTGAATTTTATCCGACACCATCTATGCGAAGACCTGAAGTTGGATTGTTTAAACACGAGAGACCCTCTACCCTCTATTACTATGGATTGGTTTAAAGAAACGTTTTCACCATTTAAAAAAAAAATTATCCTTCCTAAGGCCCTATATGACTGGCCCCACCTAAGGCTAAAGGATTATAAAACTATTTCTGAGTATAATTCTATTCTGTTTAAAATAACGACAAAATTGGCGAATTGTGGTTTTCCTGTTAGTGAAGAACAAATGTTGGAGAAAACATTTTCAACTTTTCATGCTTCTAATTGGAATTTGCAATAACAATACAGAAACATGAATTTTAAATATCACTCGGATTTAATTTCATGTCTTCTGGTTGCGGAACAAAATAGGGAAGTGATTATGAAAAATACAGAAGTCCGGCCAACTGGATATACTAATTTTTCCGAAACATATTTCACATCCGTCTTTACTGAAAGACAGGAAGGTAATAAAAAGGGTCGTCGTCGTGGCAACTACCACAATAAAAATTCTGAGGAACATGGTCGTGCTGACAATCAAAATAAAGATAACAGAAGCGGTGGTTACCGTTCTGGGGGTGGCGGTCGTGGCTATGGTCGAGGCCGATGGACAAATAACTCGGCTAACAGATACAAACCATATAATCGACAAAATAAAGGAAAGAATTTGGTAAATGAACCTTCTGAAATGAAGGATCAACCATGTTTTAAATGTGGTATGACGGGACATTGACAAAGAACATGTAGGACCGCTAAACATCTAGTAGATCTTTATCAAGCATCCTTGAGGAAACACACTGACGATGTAGAAACAAATTATATGGAAATCAACGATTCTTCATGTAACACAAGATTGGATGTATCTGCCTATTTAACTGACGATGTAGAAATACATCTTACTGAAGTCAGGATCGAGTCAAAATAACAGATTATGGCATTAATCTGAATAGAGTTGCATCGGTGATGCAGTACCCCATCGAAGAAAATGATATCTATGGTAGTGAATATGAAAATCTCACTTGTAATGAGTTCGATCAAGTACTCTATGATGAGTTTCACGAAATGATTGATCGAATTCGTAAATCTCCTCGGTAGTGTTTTTATAATAATTTCATTTGTTGTAAATTTTGTATTACATTAATGTTTAACTTTTGACTATTGTATAACAATGTAGTATAAAAATTTACGTGTTTTCTATGAGTATCTTATGTTTATTTTTATGTTCGTTAAGGTATGAATTCTAGAAATACATTTTTGAGAGATGATGAAGATATTCGCCTAGCGGACAGTGGAACCACGAATTCCATCTTTCGAAGTAAAAAGTACTTCTTGACTCTGACATTTGTAAGGCTAATGCGATTATTAACGCTGGTTCATCTAGTCTCATTGATGGCTCTGTCAGAGCAATTATAATATTACCAAGTGGTACGAAGTTAACCATTGAATATGCATTATATTCAAACAAAGTTTTGAAGAATTTGTTAAGTTTTAAAGACATACGTCAAAATGGTTATCACCTTGAGACTAGAGATGAAAATAATGAAGAATATTTGTATATTACTTCAACTGCTTCGAGCCAGAAGCATGATCTCGAGAGATTGACAACTCTATCCTCAGGATTGTATGTTACAAGGATAAAAACAATTGAATCTTATGTTGTCATAAACCAGAAGTTTTATGATCCAAGTGTGACGATACTTTGGCATGACCGTTTGGGACACCCAGGATCTACCATGATGAGTAGAATCATTTAAAATTCTCAGGGACACCCACTACAGAATCAAAGGATTCTAATAAGCAAGGATTTTGCGTGTACACCTTGCTCATTGGAGAAATTAATTGTAAGACCGTCTCATACAAAAATTCATATCGAATATCCTAAATTTCTAGAAAGGATCCAAGGAGATATATGTGGTCCTATTCACCCACCATGTGGACCGTTTCGATATTTTATGATATTGATAGATGCATCTGCGAGATGGTGTCATGTTAATCTTTTGTCTACTCGTAATAATGCATTTGCAAGACTTCTTGCCCAAATTATTAGATTACGAGCTCATTTTCCCGATTTTTTCTGATTAAGTCCATATGTCTTGATGGAGCAGGTGAATTTACATCAAAGACTTTTGATGCGTACTGTATATCAGTTGGTATTAATGTTGAACATCTTGTAGCTTATGTTCATACACAGAATGATCTAGCAGAATCATTCATAAAACATATACAATTGATTGCACGACAAATGTTAATGAAAATCAACGTGCCTGTTTCTGCATGGGGATTTGCAGTATTACACGTTGCTGCTTTGATCCGCCTATGACCTACTGCGAATGGTCAGCATTCTCCTTTACAACTTGTTTTGGGTCATCAACCAAACATAGCGCATTTGCGTATCTTTGGATGTGCGGTCCACGTGCCGATTGCACCTCCTAAACGGCCAAATTCAGACCTCAGCGACATCTGGGGATATACGTTGGTTTTGATTCACCATCTATTATCAGGTATTTAGAACCTACGACAAGTGATACTTTCCCTACAAGATTTGCAGATTGCCATTTTGACAAGACAATTTTCTCACCATTAGGGGGAGAAAATTCTTCTGCAGTGAATAACAAACAAACTAAATTGTGTTGGAGTACACAAATTTTATCTCATCTTGATCCTTATACAAATCAATCTGAGCTAGAAGTCGAAAGGATAATACATTTGCAAGCAAATAAACTTGCCACATTCCTTTAATGATGCAGGAAGGGTAACAGAATCATATATCCCTGCTGCTAATGCTCGTGCACGAATTAATATTCCTGGAGGACCAGGAGAAACTGCTATAGCAAATGAGTCATCTAAGGTACGTCAGAAACGTGGATGACCACTTGGTTCCAAAGATACTCTCCCTAGAAAGAGGAAGAACCAATCACAAAATAATAGTTCTCTAGAAGAGACTACTAATGAAACACCAACGCTTTCTGAACAAATACCCCTTGAAGAGGGTGAAACCATTAATGAGGCAGAGATACCTAATCATGACGAAATCTCTATAAATTATGAATGTTTGAGAGAAGTGTGGGATCGAAATAAAACAATTATTGATGAGGTTTTTTTTTGCGGTGGCAACCTCAGTTCTGAAAGAAAATTATGATTATGAACCATGTTCTATTGAGGAATGTAAACAAAGACCCGATTGGTCAAAATGGAAAGACGCAATTCAGGCAAAACTAGATTCACTCAATAAGCGTAGTGTTTTGGACCAGTGGTTCTCACACCTAAGGATGTGAATCCAGTTGGGTTCCAATGGATTTTTGTAAGAAAATGAAATGAAAATAATGAGATAGTTCATTATAAAGCACGACTTGTGGCGCAGGGTTTTCTACAAAAATCTGGTGTAGATTATGAAGAAACATATTCTCCTGTTATGGATGCAATTACATTTAGATATTTAATCAGTCAAGCAGCTCAAGAGAAAATTGATATGCGTCTATTAGATGTCGTTACTGCGTATCTATATGGCAATTTGGATACCGATATTTATATATTAGTTCCTGAAGGATTCAAATTACCAGAAGGAAAACCACGTCTCATGTATTCACTAAATCTTAATAGAGCTTTATATGGTTTAAAACAATCAAGGCGAATGTCTGAATATTTGACCAAGAAAGGATATGTAAATGATCTTATTTGTCCACGTGTGTTCATTAAAAAATCATATACTGAATTCGCTATCATTGCAATATACGTTGATGATATAAATCTAATGGGACAGTTGGAGATGTCTCAAAAGCTGCAGAATATTTGAAGAAAGAATTTGAGATGAAAGACCTTGGAAAAACAAAATTCTGCATTGGCTTACGAATTAAGAGAAGTGAAAGTGACATACTTGTCCATCAAAATTTATATACAGAAAATTTTTTGAAAAGATTTCGCATGGATAATGCATACCGTCTTAGTACTCCAATGGTTGTCAGATCTTTAGATACTGGAAAATATCCTTATCGTCCTAAGAAAAAATGAAGCACTACTTGGTTCTGAAGTACCATATTTAAGTGCAATCGGTGCTTTATTATATTTGGCTCAGTGTATTAAACCTGATATTTCTTTTGTGGTAAATTTATTAGCCAGGTTCAGTTCGGCACCAACAAAGCGACATTGGATGAGAGTAAAACATATTCTTCGATACCTTCGAGGAACTAGTGACATGAGGTTATTTTATTCGAAGAATTCATCTGATGGTTTACAAGTAATAGGATACACTGATGCAGGATATCTCTCTGACCTACATAAAGGAGTTTTACAAACAGGTTATATTTTTTGCTAGTGGCGGTACAACTTTTTTATGGTGATCAAGTAAGCAAAGTATGTCCGCTACATCCTCTAACCACCCAGAGATTATTGCTCTTCATGAAGCTACTAGAGAATGTGTATGGCTCAGGTCTATTATCAGTCACATTAGAATTTCGTGTGATCTTCCTGAAATTATAAAGTCGTCTACCATTATAATGAAGATAATGCGGCTTGCATCACTCAAATTAAGGAAGGATATATTAAAGGTGACATAACTAAACACATTTCACCTAAGTTATTTTTCTCGCACAATCTACAGAAGAATGGTGAAATTGATATTTAGAAGATACAATCATGTGAGAATTATGCTGACTTGTTTACCAAGTCTTTGCCTACTACAACGTTCAGAAAACTAGTAAAAGGCATCGGAATGCGACGCATGAATACTATGATGGTATGAGACTAAATCAATCCTCAAATATGATTATCACCAGGGGGAGCCTATCATCATTATGAGATTTTCACATTAATAGGACTGGAGATCTACATATATTTTATATATCCGGAGCCACTCAGATCTCTATTATTGTACTAATGAGGAAACTTATACATATATTTTCGCTTCGAGGCTTCGAATATATATATTTTTTTTCACTCCCATACTCTTTGATCGAAGTTATTTTCATGTATGTCATCCAAGGGGGAGTGTTATGAGGTGATGTGGATGACAATTATTTGTTGCTTGAGATAAGAGAAGACGTGGTGCCTTTAACATATACCTTATGGACTAAGAAACTAAACAAGTATGAGGTGCTTCCCTTGGTGGTTTTCTAATATATCATTAATTAGGAAGCCGCACCTCATCTCATGCAAAGCCACTAGGTGTTGATTAGTTGGAGATACTAAATGGGTATATATACCATGTTTAGTTTCATTTAGGTTTGTACTTTTACAGAGAATAACAAAATAGTTTAGTAAGAAAATAAGGGAACTGTGTTTATACTTTCATATCAAAAACTTACTTGATATTAATATAAGGGTCAAAGCAAATAGTTTACATTACAGAGCAAATAGTTTATATCACTCTAAACATATATATAAGATTTTTATCCCATTTTCCCTTCCTTCGAGCAACAAAAGGTATGTTAAAAAACCTGACTTCATAATTAAATGGATGTTGTGCAGGTGGCAACATGTGGTGAGAGAAACGGTTGAATCTGCCCGATATCCTAAGTTTGTAGACATGTTCTATATAAAATTGCATACATTTCCTTTAAACCTATATATGTCATTAGGATGCCGCGTAAAACAATGTTAAATTTTAGAACATTGATTAAAACTGAAAAAAGCAATGTTAGAAGATGATCCAAGTCAAAACTTACTATAGACCTTGACAAAATCAATGGTCTCTATTTTCGAATCAACTACATTTTTCTCTTTTAATCAAGTTTCTCACTTTAGATGGACGGTAGATTCCTATTTAGGGTACGCTGGTCTATTTCTGTAGCCATTTTTATCATTTTTCAACTAAAAAATCAAAGACAGAGAAACTGTTAATAAAATTTATAAGGGAACCCATACATACATATATATATATATTAGGTTTCCTAATCATAAAGAGCTTCTAGTTAAAAGAACTTCTAAAGATACGAAATTCCATAATCTTACAAAGAATAAAACTAAAGAAAATACAAATAATCATAAAAAAGGTAGTTTTGAGGGTCTAGAAAATGGAATTTGGTCTTAAAGCTGGTATGTTCGCAGCTTACTCCAGAGATCTTGATCAAAATGTCGATTTGCATTAACATTGGGAATTTCACGTGATTCCGACATCAATAACTTCGACTTTGGAACTTTCGTCTATAAATTTCAGCTGAAGTTTCTACAAGTTTTTCGTTGCTTTAAAGTGCAGGCAAGGAAATTAAAGTGTCAAAATCAGAGATGTTGAGGACGAAATTCAAAACATTGATGCAAAACAGCATTATGAGCTAGATACCTTGCTTATGCTAGTGATTAAAAAGTTTAGGACCACATTACATCGTTTAAACCCTCAAAATAGTTTTTTTTATGATTAATTATTTCTCTTTCATGTTCGATTCCTGTTTTTATGATATTCTGCAATTTCGTTTCTTGAGAAATTCGTTTAATTAGAAATTATTTAGGATTAGAAAACCCTAATATTATTTAGAAGGGTTTCTCTAAAACTTTTATTCAATCAATTCAGTTAATATAATTCAGTAGTTTATTTATCTTTGATAATAGTTAGTATTTTCGAGTTTCAACCGATGTTCTAAAATTTTAGAAAGTTCTTGAAAATGTATGTAGCAAAACTTGAATGGTATATATTTTTATCCCTCCTGATTTGACACTATCACATCTGAATCTAACTTTACTCATTCCGAATTTGACATTTCAGCTCCAAATCTGACATTTTGAACTAATTTCTTATATATGTTTTCTGACCTAGATACTTTTATTTAGCAATGTGGTCCTGGAACCAATTGAAATTTACTGGTGAATCTCTGTCTAGTTTTTTTTTTTTTTTTGTGAAGAAAACACAAAAACAAGACAAAAACGAATTACAATCCCAAATCCGACTTCATCGCCTCTTTAGAGTTTCATGTTCTCCTTTCTTTAGCTATCCGCCCCCACTTAGCCAATTGATCCGCTTGGGTATTGATCGTCCTCAGACCGTATTGGAACTGGAGTTGCTCGAAGTTCCTGCTCTGTCTAGTTAGACACCCATTTTTGAACTTTAGACTAAAACATTCTTCGAGTGCGTTTGGTGTCAAATCTTATGCATCAAATTTTTAGCAATGTGGTAACAATTGCCGTAAGAATAACTAGTTCCACGTTATAAACATTTTTCAATCTTTAGATTTTTAAAAGAAATGGAATTGGGTCTAGGAAGATAGGCATGATGAAATAAGTACCAATAAAATAGGTTCACTAACCTTGAGAGACTGAACTACAGAAAAATCAGGTTAGTGATTAGTGGTCCGGGCAACTAAACGGACCATAACAACTACGTACATTAGTAGTCTCTATCGTCACACGTGACCCGTTCGTTCAGTCAGGTTGATATACTTACTATTTAGTGAAGACAAAGATGCCGGTCCTTTTCCAGATCTCATGCGACTTGTTTTCCGGTATTTGCTTCTTCTTCATTCCTTTTGACCAGTCCACTAAAATTACTCCTAACATTCTCATCGGGTGGAAAGTTGGATGCAACTGATGCTAACTAATTTATTAACCTTGTTCAAGACTTGCAGGTAAAGTTTCTTTTTCAAGCTAATCCTTATCCTTTTTACTATCACTCTGGCCACCCCGGCAATAGCTGTCAGGGACGTAACCGGAAGTTTTGGTTGACGGGGGCGAATAGATCCAAGTTATAAAAAAATATTACCCAAAAAAATAAAAAATAAAATATAAAATATAAAATTCTATCACCTCAACCACATTTTGACGTTTGCCGTGATTCGTTGTGGTATACTTTATCGGAAGCTTAATTTCACAATATTCACTAAATCCCATGGATTCTTGTGATGAAATTGCTCCATCACCTCTATGTTTGAAGCGTCCATCGATGATGAATCGTCCAAATAAGATTAAAGGAATGGACGGTATACAATTTATCATAAGTCCAGAGGGGTGGTACGTTGAGAAAATTTCAAAATAATCAGGAGGGATTACAATGAAATATTAATTGTACACGTTTTATTACGCTTCCAATAACATACACGCCAACGATCAACATTTGATGTGAGCCATGTTAGATGTCGAGATTTGTTTGGATTAGGATAAAACTAAATAGAGTTTTTGGTCAGTAAACAAGGACTAACTAATTGTCAAGTAAAAGAGACAATTTACACACTATATTTAAGGATTGATTTAGGTTTCAGATATTTTATAAGCTTGAATTTGTAGTTTTACGTTACTTTAGTGTTAGTTTTTTTTTTTTGTTGAAAGAACTTTAGTGTTAGTTTGGTTGGGTGTAAGAGAAGTAGGGTGGGGGGCAATAAACCTATGACCCCCCAAAATTGCTTCTCATTGTTGACTCAACTATGAGAAAGTGTGTAGGTCAAGGGGGCCATGGCATAGTCCGACCCGGTGAGAACGGGATAACGCCGACACATTGTCCAAAGGATGCACATAATAAGCCTCACATATTTGTTGAATTTGAGGAGAGTGTCTGTCATCGGTGGAGTATCCTCGGAATTCGAGTTGGCATCACTCACATTAGCAGATTGTCCAGAAGTCATAATGTTCTTTATTGACGCGATGATCGAACTATAAAAGATAAGAAGAATCCGTAGAGCTCCTTAAGATAAATAAAGCCGAAGAAACGTAATAATCCTCATCGACAAAATAGAAATTTAATCGTTCTCTAATACCATAAAAATTTGAAGAAGACACAAGACATTAATAATCAAAGGTAATTTTATTGATTGAATTGGGTACATATATATAGGGTTTGCAGAGAATTGTTAAACATGAAAATAATTACAAATTGGAAATTAATATCTATGCTTGTTATTGTCTGAATATCTTCTGACAGGGCCACACCCACCTACGGCCCCGTGGGGGCACGTGCCCCACGGGCCCATGGTTCAATGGTAATTCCAAATAGAGGTGAAATGATTTTATAGTAGAAACTCCTAACTTCTTTCATCAGAGAACAGTTAGTGTGGTGGTAGTACTCAAGTTGTCTGCCTTGACGACTCAAGTTCAAATCCTCAGGCCTCACTTTTTTGTTTTTAATTGTCTAATGAGTAAATTCGGATATGCCCCTTAGTTTGTATTTAGTTGTGCTTTTAGCCTTATATTTTTTTCATTTTGACCCCCTATTTACAGATCAGTTCACCTTTTAGTCTTTTTTCATTGTAAATTCAGTTTCTCCCATTAACATTGTTAGATATATTTTTTTCTATATCATTTTGATGTCTTCTTTTTATTTCATTTTCTTACTATTTTTCTGAAGTGAGTTTGTCCACCCTCTTTTCTTAACTTCTTTATATATGATTTGAGTGTGTATAAAACTAATTACTTATAATAATTTCAATCAAAATAACTCACAAGACCATAGTGGTTGAATTGGATTCAAATGTAATAATAATGTACAAAAATTACTTGCTTTCACGTCACATTAAAGTGCCCCTAAAGAAAATTTGAACCACTATCCCTCTAAGACATGGAATTTTTCTTCACAACTAAAACTCTTATGGGGCTATACTCCTGTGTACGGTCTCCGCCCATTTTAGTGGCTATCCTTTTTAAATAAAACAAGGAATGATATTATCCTCTCTCATCATTTTTGCATAATCTAATTTAAAAGTCGTCTTCAATGTTCAATCTGGTATTATCTTATATGCTTGGTTTTCATCGTAACTATGCCCTTGCGACATTAGCTCATGAGTCATGAACCATACAATAATCATTCAAATCAAATCGTTCCTCTTCCCTTCCAATCATGGATCCAACCGTATACAACTCCTGATCACACTAGCTTTTCAGCTACAGGATAGCCCTCGTTCTTTTATAAATCCATGCAATTTGAAACCATAATATATAAAATAATTATGATGATAACATGCACTTAACTTCAATTTAATATAACAACTTTGAATAGACCTTGGAGTTTACCCAGACAATAAAAATTACCAGTGCCAGCTTGGGGCGATCCACTGTTCAAATTTGGGATCTTAACAAGCATCAATTTCGTTTAATATATATATATATAGATGTTTGACTATCACATGCCTAGCTAGCTACCCTTAAATTTGAATCCTATATTGTTTGATTCCATTCTAGCTATATTTGTAGGTAAAGGTGAGGACATTGAAACTGCAATAGTTTTAACATTAAAAAGAAAAGACACATGATCCAATTTATGTTTTTAAAATGGTGTATTATATAAAACTGTAAAGTTTGTAGTCATCTGATCGAAAATTAATTGACAATGAGTGGAAAACTCTAGTTACTAGATCAGTACCCTTCTTTTATATGAGGTTGTTCTCACACACTCCAACTCTTCACGTGTGGGGTTCTTTGAGCCTAACACGTGTGAACTTTTAAACCGGTTATGTTTATACGTAGCTCAAATTCGTGTTAAGAGTAAGAGGAAGAAAATGTTTTAGAATTTGTATTGAGTGAGTAAAAACAAAGACTCCTATATCCTATTATAGTCTCTACAAATCAGAGCTCATTGAGCTTCACAATCTTAACTATACTATTTTGGGTTATTTTCCAAATGCCCCCTAATTTATGACCAGCTTCCCGCTTAGCTTCTTAGTTAATTGAACATATCTAAATGACATCTTTTTTTGTTGTTACCGTGACAGGGTCGTTAAAGTCAGTTTTTCTATTCCAAAGTTACCCTTGCACGACTTTTTAAGCTGCCACTTCAAATCTTTTTAAATCATTTCATATTTTCTTTTTGTCATTTTCAAAACCTAACCAAGTTTAAACCTCTTCGTTGACATTCCCCTCTCCGTCTCCCCTTCTTCATCTTCCCCTCCATTAATAGTGTTCTTGTGCTCATGTCTTATCCTCAGGAAGATTTTGCTGGATGTTAAGAAGTTGCGGGAATAATGTGGAAGTGGCAACAATCGCAACCACAGTGAGAAGAAATGTAGCACTGCCCCATCAAGTGATGCTTGATTGATCTCTCTCAAAGCGCTTCTCCCTCTGCCAACGACGGAATGAATAATTCAAATTTTAAAGCTTATAAAGAACCAAAGGCGGTGGAAAAGCAATATCCCCTCAATAGGAACTCTTCCAAAATGCAAAGAAGGAGTTTTTGGATCAGAAGCTTACAAAACTAATTAAAATTGAAGAAAAATATCACAATGTTCATATGATACAAGGAGATGTACAAATTTTGACTAACAAATCAAGAACCTAAAATTCACAAACATCCAAAACACAAAATGACCTCCATCTATAACAACAAACCATACCTTTGCTCGTTGATATTTACAGAGCACTTAAGAGCTATTTACATAGTTGGTTGTTTAGAGAGCGTACTTTTAGTATTTACAGAGATTTTTTAACTATAACCCAAAATTATCTTATATTTAAAAGTAAAGGCTTAAATTTAAAGTAAAGTCCCTGAAAATAATTCATATGATAAAACTCGAAACATAAAACTGATAATTAAACACTATTAAAATTAAAATCAAAAGTTTTTGTATATCATCTCAATGAATCAAAATCTTTGGGGTCTTAGTGTTCTTTTTATTAGATTGAATAGGCTTTATAAGTTCTTTTTATTAGATTAAATCAAAATCTTTGGGGTCTTAGTAGATCCGTGATGAAAAAAATGAGATTTTTCGGCATAGATTGTTGAACATTAATGATTTTTCGGCATAAATGACCAAAAGTTAATCATTTTTTTGTTGCTGTATATTTTTCGTTTTCTTTTTGTTGTTTGTGGTTGATTCTTACTTATTTTTTATAGCAAATTTGAAACAATTCCTTGTGTTTTGACATGTAACAAGTACAAATATTTGTATATTGTTTACATATGAGTTGTTACTGATTCATATTTTTTTCCAGAATCCAAAATCTAACTATCTAAAAAATTGTATAAAGAAAAAGCGGTAGCTTCCATCGAAAATTTTCATGAAAAATGACATTATTGACCGGAAATTTTTGGATAAAAATGTGGCAGAAAAGCTTCATCGTTTAAAGCACCAATTGGTCGAAATTCTTGGGTTGGAGGCAAAAACGAAAAAATTGATTTTACCTTATAGATCTAAGTTTTCTGTGGAAGAATCATCAAATTTTTTTTTTAGTCTTACCTTTAAGTACATGTTTCAGTTAGAATATTATATCTATGTCATATGATTCTTGAAGTTAATGTCTTAATGATTGTTAACCTCCTCCATTGATGAGGATCTTTGAGCTTCAACTCTCTTCAATAATGAAACTGCTTGAATATTAAACTTCTTCATTCATAAAACTTCATCTAAGTTAATTTCCTTTACTAATAGCATTTGTGGTGGATGATTGTTGATGATTGTGGTTGTAGGATTTGAAGATGAAAGAAGACATAAAAACAAATAGAGTTAATTCCTATATGGCCCCCTACTTTGTGACCAGCTTCCTTTATGGTCCCTTTTTTTCGTAAATTCAAATACGGCCCCCTTTTCTTAACACCGTCAGTAATTTTTATGGTTAATCTTTTTGTTTCCATATTTACCCTTCTTATAAGAATGATTTCAAAATTCAAAATTGACCCCCTTTTAAATTTGAGTCAATTTCCAAAAACGTATAGCTACTTTAGAAAAAACTAGGGGGCCAAAATAGAATACATATAAAAAAAATTAAAAACACCTCATCTCTCCCTCTCTCTCCTCCACATCATGTATCTCGCCACCTCATCATCTTCTCCCATGAAGGTCGCCGGCCGGCCAATTTTCCGGCGACCTTCAAATTTTTTTTTTTTTATCTTTCTCTAACTAATCTCTCTTTCCCATCTCTCTCTCTCATTTCTCTCTCTCTCTAATTTCTCTCTCTCTCATCTCACTATAATTCCGGCGAAGGGGAGCCCTTCGCCGGAATTATAGTGAGATGAGAGATAGAAATGAGAGAGGGAGATGGGAGCGAAAGAGAGACTAAAATGAGAGAGAGAGATGGGAGAGAGAGAAATGAGAGAAAGATTAGTTAGAGAAAGATAAAAAAAAAATTTGAAGGTTGCCGGAAAATTGGCTGGCCGGCGACCTTCATCGGAGAAGATGATGAGGTGGCGGGATACATGATGTGGAGAAGAGAGAAAGGGAGAGATGGGGTGTTTTTAAATTTTTTTTACATGTATTCTATTTTGGCCCCCTAATTTTTTCTAAAGTAGCTATAAATTTTTTGGAAATTGACCCAAATTTAAAAGGGGGTCAATTTTGAATTTTGAAATCATTCTTATAAGAAGGGTAAATATGGAAACAAAAAGATTAACCATAAAAGTTGACTAACGGTGTTAAGAAAAGGGAGCCATATTTGAATTTACGAAAAAGGGGGCCATAAAAGAAGCTGGTCACAAAGTAGGGGGCCATATAGGAATTAACTCAAACAAATATGATCTTTAATTTTAGTTTGGTCCTTGAAAAACTTTCATTTTAACCCCTATTTGATATGTAAATAGCAAAAGTATATTTGTAGTGAAATCGAGAAAAGTAAAAAAGTTTTGCTATGTAAAGAGCCTTTTATGCTCTGTAAATACCAACCACCATACCTTTAAGCAATTGAATCATTTTAGAGAAAGAAACAACCAAAACCTTTGAAAAACAGTACAAGAAAAAAGCCTGATGTGAGAAAAAGATAAGTACATTCTTGCCTTGGTCAAAGATTCAAATAACTCATCAGGTTAAAATCTCTTCTTTATTTGTTGTCCAGTTTTTACCTTCTTTTAGGGTTTTTCGGATTCTATGATCTTTGGTCACACCATCTTGTTGATCGTCTGGATAATCTAATGATGAAGATGATGATGATGATAGATTGATAGACATCGATGATCAATCAATGATTTTGTGTTGTTTCAGTTGTTCTTGTTCATGGGGTTAGTCATAGTTTGTGATTCAGTAATGGCGGAATAAAATAGAGAAAGAAAGTAGAAGGAAAAACTTCAATTTATCTGTAGCTGCCATAGCTAGATGAACTTTACTTCAAGTTGATATGCAAGTAATTAAAGATGATTTAGGGGACAAAATTCCCAAATAATCTAATTTGGGGAGGGGGAAACTCTAATTTTTTCTTAAGGAAAGGGAGATAGAGAAAGGATGATGTGTATTAGAATATAAGCATCAAGATGGACCGAGAACCGAAGATATGAAATATCAACTGCCCAAGATATATGAAGATTTAGAATCTATTTTTAGTTATCTTGTACTTAGTCTAGACAAAGTCCTAGGAAATTAAGATACCCAAGTCACTCTATAAATTCAAGTGATCTATGTATTTTATTCATCGAGATACATTGAGTCATCGAGTATATCAAGTTGTAACCAATCAATCCCACAATTGAGGAGATAATTCAGTGACGTGGCTATAAGTTTAGAGATCCGGTGCAAAATTTCTCATGAGGCCATTTATGTTAAAACCCAATCAATAATCTCAATGTTTTGAAATTCTATATATAAAATTAAAAATCGAATAAAAGAGTAGAAAATATACATTAGTTAAGAATTTGTGAACAATTTATATTTAAATTAAACTAATCAATTGAAAATCTCTAATAATTATAGGATTGGGTGTTCTAAGATTTTAAAATAGTGAAGTATGAATTAATAAACTCTAACTGGAGGTTAGCTCTTAACAGTAAACCACTTCAGTTAATCCATTAGATTTTTGCAAGTTCTGACTTTAAATTTGGATATAGAGAAAGTATTAAGTAATCAAGTGGATTAAGCCGAAACTTCTATTAATTAAGTAATATAGTACCAATAGAGATTGTCTAAACAGAAGGCGTATTTCGAAATTATCTTAGGTCGAGAGAGAAAGAAAGAAACAGGTGACGAGTGAATTGATGTGGGTAAGAGAGAGAACATATCAAGGGGTTGATGTTGTTAGGTAGGTAAGGAGGAAATGAGTCATTAGCTCACTACCTCATGAGCCCATTTCTTGAGTTATGTGGGGCTTTTAATTCCAAATGATAATACTATTAGGGACAAACTAAGAAGTTTGGGGGCCCATTACGGGTGCACTGCTGGCACCCCCCACCACACGCTATTGAGATAATACAATACAACCATTGATGGCTTTTTCCGTAGATATAGGTTGTGATCCTCCAATTGAACCACGTAAACACATGAATCTTCACAATGTGTTGATGAAGATGAAAAAAAAGAACAATGGAAAGGTTGAATATGCTAGTAATGACAGTCAGTGAAGAAGAGAATGAAGAAGAAGAAAAATAAGTATTTCTGGTCATCTGAGGCAACGATAGCTGGTGAAGAAGATAATGAAGAGGAAGAAAAAAATCGAACGACATTTGGAGTTTCCTCAGTCAGCGATTCGACAAAAATGGTTTCCAAATCGGGGTCATGGGTTGGAAGTCCAAAAGTTAGAAAAAATCCGGCGTAAGGTCCACCCATAAATAACTATAGGTTTTTAGTCCTTTGTCTAAAATGCCCAAAATACCCTCACTCAAAAGATTATACATTTGGTAGTTTGTATAATGCATCTGGTAATTTGTACATTGCATCTGGTAGTTTGTATAATACATTTTCATATGTGTAATCCATTTTAGTCAGTTAATTTAGGTTCTTAGCATATGAAAAATTAGGTTACGAACTATGCATAAATGACTTTGTATGAATATTACATGTAACACATTTCTAATTCAATAGTTGTATATTGTATCTGGTAGTTTGTACAATGCATTTTTAAGAGTTATTTTCTTTTTGGCCACCTACTTTGTGACCAGCTTCCTTCTTGGCCCTATATTTTCATAAATTCAAATATGACCTCTTTCTTAATGAAAATGTCATAACTACCCTTCTTATAAATTTTTTTCAAAACAAAATTGATTATAAAACATTAATTTCCACCTCACTTCCAAGTTTCACCTCACCTATTTCTCCACCTCACATCTATCTCTCCACCTCACATCTATCTCCACCTCACCTCTCTCTTCAACTCCCCTCCCTCTCTCTTCTCCGGCGAAGGCGGCCGGTGGGTCGCCTTAGTCGGAGAAGAGAGAGGCGAGTTGAAGATAGAGGCGAGTTGAAGAGAGAGGGGAGGTAGAAGTGAGGTGGAAATTCATGTTTTGTAATTAATTTTATTTTGAAAAAATATTTATAGGAAGGTAGTTATGACATTTTCATTAAAAAATTGGGTCATATTTGAATTTATGAAAAATACGGGGACAAGAAGGAAGCTGGTCACAAAGTAGGGGGCCAAAAAGGAGATAACTCTTTTCTAAGTAACTAATTATTTATTTACAAAAATAACTGTGACACTTATGTAAATAAGATAAGTTTAGAGTTTTGCGTTGAAACACAAAAAATTGAGGATCTCTATTTTCGCCACTTAGAAGTGAGAACCTCAATAGGAACTTGACACATATGATAAGTAGAGATTTTTTTAAGGTTGCCATGCTTTAAATCGATAATTCAAGAGCTAGTTTTCTTTAAGGTAATTAAGTTCAAGTTTGGCCTTTGGTGTTTTAAAGGATGGTGTACATGAGCCATCTAAATCTTGGTCAAATTTCTTGCTTCAGAACTTGCAAAATAACCCGGCGGGGTTTCGGCCCGACACGTCACCCCGTCGGATTTCTTGCCGGGATGATGATCATTTTTCAAAAGGAAAATTTTATAGGCAATGCCCAAAGTTGTTAAAGGCAATCTAGCTAAAGGCAAACCCATAAACTGTTAAAGGCAATGTAGTGTATTGAGGGCAATGCCCGACTTCCCTTTTTCTGGCAAAAAGTCGCCGAAGATGGCAGAGAAAACCCCTAATGAAGAAACAACTGCAGATGACAGAGAATGATCCCTTCAACCCTCAGGATGATCTAGTTGTCATGTGTTCACAAGACTTTTAGTTAAATCAATAATCAGACTCAATTCTATTTGTAAACTTTGGTTTAACTTAATCTCCAAGAACCCACTATTCATCTCTTCCCACTTTCTTCATTCTCTAGGAAACCCAACCGAACCCTTTGTATTACTCGGTTACTCCATGATTTCTCAAAAAACTTAAGTACCAATTCAAGCTTTTTTTTTTGGGTTTAATTCTATTAACAATGAATATAATAAGTTGGTTTTTAATTTCACCATTTCAGTGTATGATCTTCACATTAGAAAGTAATTAATGGAGAGAGATTCCATGTCCATCTCTACTGGTTCAGTTGTTGCTTCAGTTTGAAGGGACTGAATTTTCCATTGAAGCTCTATTGTATATCGAGCCTTTGATGCGGTGATTAGTTTCTCCCAACTGAAGGGTTTCTTTGTTTGGGATTTGGATCTATAACCCTATACCCAAACGAGAAGAAGAAGAAGAAGAAAAAGAAAGAGAGAAGGAAGAAGAAGAAAGAGAGGAGGAAGAAGAAAAAAGAGTTAAGGTTGCATACCAGAGCTTGTCGGACGGTTTTTTTTACGGAAAACAAGGAGATGGGCATTGTCTCTAACCATACTAGGTCAACTTGTTTAGACCAAGTCTAGGGTTGAAAAACACATTGTCTCTAACAACTTTGAGCATTGCCTTTAAAATCTCCCTTTTCAAGAAAAAAATAAGGGATATTTTGCAAAAGGGGCAAAGTAATGTTCCAATTGATGAGTTTGGAGCACAAATTTGAATTTTTTTGAGTTTGGAGCATTGACTAACTTTGACTTAATTTTCCATCCAAAGATAACAAAAACTAACTTTTTAACTTAACT
>BEHA01050362.1:0-29595 GCA_002897215.1 Eschscholzia californica subsp. californica | reverse complement strand
CTTTATATTTTAGTTCTCATTGTTGTTAATATGAAACAGATGCAAAATAATTGTCACAAAATGACTTTAATGGTATTTTAATACCCTTAGAAGCTATGAGTGTTTAATTAACACTCTTCCTAACATAGCTCTTTCAGTAAATAGACGAATGTAGCCTTATACTGATTTTGTAATTATTTGCATCCACTATAATCGGAATCAAATGCTTTATGATCTCCCAGAGGATCCGACTTCTTGTATGTGAGCATATAATCTTTATTTCTCTGTTAGTATTTGAAAACCCTTTTGGCTGCTTTCCAGTGATCCATTCCAGGATTACTTACATATTTGCCGAACATAACGACAATGAATGCTATATCTGAACGTGTACAAACTTGAGCATACATCAGACTCCCAACTGCTGAAGCATAAGGAATCTGTTGCATTTCTTTAATTTCCAGATTGGTTTGAGGCAGTAGTTTAGACTAAATTTGTCTCCTTTAGCGACTGGGGGGTCTCCTGGTTTCGACATATAAAACCAGGAATACCAAGTTACTCCCACTGAACTTGTGATACACACAATCCTCAACAATATTTGTCTCAAAACCAAATGAGACTACGACTTGATGAAATTTGTAGTACCACTGTCGGGAAGCCTGCTTAAGCCCATAGATGGATTTCTTTAATTTGCAAACCATATTCTTTGGATCACCAGATACAAAGTTTTCGGGTTGCATGATATATATTGTTTCATCAATGTCTCCATTGAGAAAAGCCGTTTTGACATCCATCTGATGTAGCTCAAGATCAAAATGTGCAACAAGTGCCATAATTATCCTGAAAGAGTCTTTCGATGAAACCGGAGAGAAAGTCTCTTTATAATCTACGCCTTCCTTTTGTGTGAAGCCTTTAGCCACAAGACGAGCCTTATATCTCTCCACATTACCTCTCGAATTCCTTTTGGTTTTAAAAATCCATTTGCAACCAATGGGTTTCTTACCTTCAGGTAATGGGACAAGATCCTAAACTTGATTGTCTTGCATTGATCTGTATTCTTCATTCATGGCGTTGATCCATTTTTCAGAGTTAGAATCTTGCATGGCTTGACGAAAGTTGATTGGATCATCTTCTGTCAATCCACCAGTGTCCTCATGTTCTTGGAGATATATTACGTAATCATCTGAAATAGCACTTCTCCTCTCTCTGTTGGATCTCCTTAATGACACTTCCTCTTGAGGTTGTTGAGTTTGTCCTTCAGGAACAACTTCCTGAACTGTAGTGGGGAGTTGTTCAACATAAAGACATGGTAAGATCACATTGCATGTAATTTCCATGCTACGCGTCCATGATTGATCTATGTCATTTGGTTATGTTGGTATGTGTGACTACTGATGGATTTAGTGACGATTGAATGTTACGAAAGTCCCTTTAATCCCATACTAGCACAACTGATGGACCAGATTGTTTGGGATACCTAATATTTGATAGCACATTTTGAGCTCATAAGGATGTACACATTTCTAGATAGCATATGTGGCCCAAGTGGGAGATTGTTGGAAGAAATTCCGATATATGTGGGCTCACATATGTATAGACATGTGTATGGCTATCTCAGTAAATTGTCAAGTCATAAAGTGGTCTAATATGGATTGACTTGACCAGTAGGTATCAAAGTGTCATGGAATAAACGTGTAGAGACCATTAAGTGATTTCTAATTTGATGAGGGGCCAAATTAGAAATAAAAGTCTATAAATAGGGGTTATGGTCCCCATTTGGGCTTCTTCCCTAATCTCTACAAGTTTGGTTAAAGTGTGAAATCCCTTCATCACAAGAGAGGTTCTAAAGGAAGAAGAACTAAGTGGAAGATCAACCCTACCCAACCATCTTCAAGCTATGGATCAAGGTACGCTTCCGTGATTAAGTTTAATCTCTTTGAATCTTGTGGAGAGCATGTCTAATTTAGATTATACATGTCATATTGTATGGTATTTGTATTTGGTTATATGCATGTATAATAAGGTTAAAATATTTTAACAGTTAGTGATTCATATTTTTTTCTAGAATTCAAAATATAACTATCTAAAAAATTGTATAAAGAAAAAGCAGTAGCTTCCACCGAAAATTTTCATGAAAAATGACATTATTGACTGAAATTTTTTGGATATAAATGTGCCAGAAAAGCTTCATCGTTTAAAGCACCAATTGGTCGAAATTCTGGGTTGGAGGCAAAAACGAAAAAATTGATTTTACCTTATAGATCTAAGTTTTCTGTGGAAGAATCATCAAATTTTTTTTAGTCTTACCTTTAAGTACATGTTTCAGTTAGAATATTATATCTATGTCATATGATTCTTGAAGTTAATGATTGTTAACCTCCTCCATTGATGAGGATCTTTGAGCTTCAACTCTCTTCAATAATGAAACTGCTGTAATATTAAACTTCTCCATTCATAAAACTTCATCAAGTTAATTTCCTTTACTAATAGCATTTGTGGTGGATGATTGGTGATGATTGTGGTTGTAGGATTTGAGGATGAAAGAAGACTTAAAAACAAATATGATCTTTAATTTCAGTTTGGTCCTTGAAAAAATTTCATTTTAACCCCTATTTGATATGTAAATAGCGAAGTATATTTGTAGAGAAATCGAGAAAAGTAAAAAAGTTTTGCTCTGTAGAGAGCCTTTTATGCTCTGTAAATACCAACCACCATACCTTTAAGCAATTGAATCATTTTAGAGAAAGAAACAACCAGAACCTCTGAAAAACAGTACAAAAAAAAAAACCTTATGTGAGAAAAAGATAAGTACATCCTTGCCTTGGTCAAAGATTCAAATAACTCATCAGATTAAAATCTCTTCTTTATTTGTTGTCCCTTCTCTACCTTCTTTTAGGGTTTTTCGGATTCTATGATCTTTGGTCACACCATCTTGTTGATCGTCGATATTGGATAATCTAATGATGAAGATGATAATAGATTGATGGACATCGATGATCAATCAATGTTTTTGTGTTGTTTCAGTTGTTCTTGTTCATGGGGTTAATCAGAGTTTGTGATTCAGTAATGACGGAATAAAATAGAGAGAGAATGTAGAAGGAAAAACTTCAATTTATCTGTATCTGCCATAGCTAGATGAACTTTACTTTAAGTTGATATGCAAGTAATTAAAGATGATTTAGGGGACAAAATTCCCAAATAATCTAATTTGGGGAGGGGGAAACTCTAATTTTTTCTCAAGGAAAGGGAGAGAGAGAAAGGATGATGTGTATTAGAATATAAGCATCAAGATGGACCGAGAACCGAAGATATCAAATATCAACCCCCCAAGATATATGAAGATTTAGAATCTATTATTTAGTTATCTTGTACTTAGTCTAGACAGAGTCCTAGGAAACTAAAATATCCAAGTCACTCTATAAATTCAAGTGACCTCTATGTATTTTATTCATCGAGTTACATTGAGTCATCGAGTATATCAAGTTGTGACCAATCAATCCCACGATTGAGGAGATAATACAGTGGCGTGGCTATAAGTTTAGGGGTCCAGTGTAAAATTTCTCATGAGGCCATTTATGTTAAAAACCAATCAATAATCTCAATGTCTTGAAATTCTATATATAAAATTAAAAATCGAATAAAAAAGTAGAAAATATACATTAGTTAAGAATTTGTGAACAATTTATATTTAAATTAAACTAATCAATTGAAAATCTCTAATCCTTATAGGATTGGGTGATCTAAGATTTTAAAATAGTGAAGTATGAATTAATAAACTCTAACTGGAGATTAGCTCTTAACAGTAAACCACTTAAGTTAATCCATTGAGATTTTTGCAATTTCTGACTTTAAATTTGGATGTAGAGAAAGTATTAAGTAATCAAGTGGATTAAGCCGAAACTTCTATTAATTAAGTAATATAGTACCAATAGAGATTGTCTAAACAGAAGGCGTATTTCGAAATTAACTTACGTCGAGAGAGAAAGAAAGAAACAGGTGACGAGTTAATTGATGCGGGTAAGAGAGAAAATTTATCAAGGGGTTGATGTTTTAGGTAGGTAAGAGAGATAAAAGGAATGTAGAAAAATTGTCCCAGATTAGAAATGTGTCTTTAGCGCACCACCTCATGAGCCCATTTCTTGAGTTATGTGGGGCTTTTAATTCCAAATGATAATACTATTAGGGACAAACTAAGAAGTTTGGGGGCTCAGTGCGGGTGCACTGCTGGCACCCCCCACCACACGCTACTAAGATAGTACAATACGACCATTGATGACTTTCTCCGTAGACGTAGGTCATGATCCTTCAACTGAATCACGTAAACACATGAATCTTCACAATGTGTTGATGAAGATAAAAAAAAAGAACAATGAAAAGGTTGAATATGCTAGTAATGACAGCCAGTGAAGAAGAGAATGAAGAAGAAGAAGAAAAAAATAAGTATTTCTGATAATCTGAGGCAAAGATAGCTGGTGAAGAAGATAATGAAGAGGAAGAAAAAAAGTGAACGACATTTGGAGTTTCCTCAGTCAGCGATTCGACAAAAATGGTTCCCAAATCGGGGTCATGGGGGTTGGAAGTCCAAAAGTTAGGGAAAGCCCGGCGTAAGGTCCACCCATAAAGTACTATAGGGTTTTAGTCCTTTGTACAAAATGCCCAAAATACCCTCACTCAAAAGATTATACATTTGGTAGTTTGTATAATGCATCTGGTAATTTGTGTATTGCATCTGGTAGTTTGTATAATACATTTTCAAATGTGTAATCCATTTTAGTTAGTTAATTTAGGTTCTTAGCATATGAAAAATTAGGTTACGAACTATGAATAAATGACTTTTCATGAATATTACATGTAATACATTTGTAATTCAATAGTTGTATATTGTATCTGGTAGTTTGTACAATGCATTTTTAAGTGTGTAATTCATACTATTCAATGACTCTAGGTTCTAAGCATCTGAAAAATTAGGTTAAAAACTATTAGAAATTGTGAGTACAAAAATGAATTTGTATTAATCTCACATGTAATACATTTCTAATCAATGTTTGTACATTACATTTGGTAGTTTGTAAAACACATATTTTAGTATGTAATCAATACTAGTTAGTCACTTTATGTTCTAAGCATTTGAAAAAATAGGTTACGAACTATTAGAAATGTTAAAAACATAAATGACTTTGTATATTTAGAGGGGTAAAGTTGGAAGAAGGGAAAAAATGTTTTGCCTAGAGATGAGATTAGGTGCATTAGAATCTTCATTTGAACTAGATGTGGATTTATACTTTATTTTTGGGCTTTTGATACATTTTGGAGGATAGGTGGACTATTAGCACTATTAGGGCATGTTTTTTGACCCCAATCCCATTTTTTTTTCCAAATCACCGTGAAGGTACTTGGTAGTCAGGATTTGAAAATCCTAAGGGACTTTGGACGCTCAACCCCAAGGAACAGTGGAGAGAAAGGATGATGGGTTATAAACTGGTTTGCAGGTCCTTCTGGTGGAGCGGTAGCCGGTGAAGAAGAAAGATAAGTTTTTAATTTTAGATCCTTAACCGTTGCCTTTTATATAAGCCCAATTCTTTTCTGACCACTTGAAAAAAAATCAATTGTCCATATACTGGCAACCTTTTAGAGAGAGATAAGATAATTGATATGAAAAAAATTAAATGAAGTGTAACTTTGAAATAGAAAATCTGACTTTAACGATCCTGTGACGGTAACGGCAAAAAGAAACCCTCTTATGTATTTTCGATAAATCCAGGGACTAGGCAGGAAGCTAGTCATAAACTAAGGACCTATTTGAAAATTTGAAAAATAATCCTATTTTAGATTTCTATCTCCTAAGCGCATTATTGGGAAAAATATATATTTATTTGTTAATTAAAAGCAATAAATAAAGTAAATGTTGGTCATTACAATGACTTTGAGAGCAATCTTGTCTGACTAACAAGAATGTAAAAAAAAAAAGTATAGACACCAATACTTTTCTTCTCCAATACTTTTCTTCTACATTACTTGTAGTTCATCAAAATGCTATTAAAATGCTGTAATTGTACATACGAATGCTTTTAAATTTTTGTAATTGTAGAGGTGTGTTTGGATGACAGAATCGTGAATCAGCTGATGCATAAGTCCTTCAGATTAATTATTCTACGGATTCATGAATTCAAGTAATATTTTTGGTTTGTTTGGCAACTAATAAGAATCCTATGATTTATTATTATTTCAGTATATTTAAACGCTTCTTTACAAAAAATCTTGAAGAAATCTTGTTCTTGAAACTCGTTTTTTCAAATATCGTTTCATTCTAGAACCCTCTGTTTTCTTTATAATTTTTTTTTGAGAACTGTTTTTTCCAATTTTTTCTTAAATAATTTTTTTTTTCAAAATAGTTTTTCCCGAAAATCGCTTTTTCCTCCAAAACCCTTTTTCTTGAAGTTATTTTTTTTTCTCGAAACCATTTTTCTGTTAATCGAGATTTCATGAAACCTACTTTCACGAATATCAATGTTTTTTCCCGAAAATCGTTTTCCCTGAAAAAAAAACATTTCAAGAAAAACAGTCTTCATGAAGCAAAAAAGTTTTCAGTTATCGAAAAAATGTTTTCCGAGAAAAAAAAAACGATTTTTCGGTAAAAAACAGACTTGGAAAAAAAAAATTTCAAAGAAAAATCGAATTTCAGGAAAAAAGTTATAGGGGAAGAATCAGTTTTCGGGGGGAAAAAACGGTTTTGGAAAAAAAACGTTTTTTTAATCTAGGGGTAGGGTGGGATTTTGATCCAATACAAATTTTGGAATTATCCTTAGGATTCAAGAGTCCTAGGATTCTTGGTATCCAAATAGACCAATGATTCTTGATTCCTACCATATCTCACTTTTAATAGGAATCCTACTTAGGAATCCTGCAACCAAACACATTTAGTGCTTTCTCTCAAAAAGTATGATTGACACTATTGTGGTCTTTGAATGATATGATCATTTACCATGTTAGATAATTAACAAATGTTATTACATGGATGATTATAGATTCTTATTTGTGTGAAATTCTCTGCAGTATTTTTACTTTGTTTTCGAAAGTTCGCACATATTTGATGAGCTAAGAGCATCTCCAATGGAATACGCAAACTCAGAAACTCTAACCAATGCAATATTCTATTTGAATCTCTAAGATGACTTGTCGAGGGTACAATAAAGACATCTCAAGAGGACACTCTAGAAATAGAGTGTCCTTTTGAGATATATCTAATTGTCCAACTCATCAATATTTGAGTTTTAATCAATAGTAATCGAGTTTTCCATATTTTCTAAAGAGTTCTTTCCTTTTTGGCCACCTACTTTGTGACCAGCTTCCTTCTTGGCCCTCTATTATTCATAAATTCAAATATGGCCCCTTTCTTAATGAAAATGTCATAACTACCCTTCATATAAATATTTTTTTCAAAATAAAATTAATATAAAACATTAATTTCCACCTCACTTCCAAGTTCCACCTCACCTATCTCTCCACCTCACATCTATCTCCACCTCACCTCTCTCTTCAACTCACCTCCCTCTCTCTCCAACTCACCCCTCTCTTCTCTGACGAAGGTCGCCAGCCGGAAAATTTTCCGGCCGCCTTCGTCGGATTGAGATAGGTGAGTTGAAACGAGGTGAGGTGGAGAGAGAGAGAGAGGTGAGGTGGAGAGAGAAGGAGAGGTGAGGTGGAGATAGATGTGAGGTGTAGAGAGAGGGGAGGTGGAAGTAGGGGGTGTACACGAGCCGAGCTCTTAACGAGCTGCTCGAGCTCGGCTCGACTATTGCTCGTGCTCGACTCAAATATTAACGAGCTCGAGCTTAACACGAGCTCAAAATCAAGCTCGTTTACATAAACGAGCCGAGCTTGAACATTCTTTAGTGTATCACGAGCTACTCGTGAACAGCTCGTTTAACATACTCTTATAATAGTATAGTACATAATTACGTATTAGTATTGAAACTTGTACATGAAATATCAACCATTAAAAAATTATCGGAATATGAATCATTAATCATTATTATTGTATGTGACAAATGATCATTGAAGTATTTTGATGATTTAGAAAGTTTTAATTTGAAGTATTTTGATAAACGAGCTTAAAACAATGCGAGCTCGAGTTCGAGCTCGAGCTCTTTCAAACTTATACGAACCGAGCTTGAACAAGTGGACAATTACTCGAACGAGCTCGAGCTCGAGCTCGAGCTCGAGCTCGACAGTCAAATACACGAACCGAGCTTGAACATCTTACTACTCGGCTCGGCTCGACTCGAGTACACCCTGGTGGAAATTCATGTTTTATAATTAATTTTATTTTGAAAAAATATTTAGAGTTAATTCCTATATGGCCCCCTACTTTGTGACCAGCTTCCTTTATGGCCCCCAAATTTCAGTAAATTCAAATATGGCCCCCTATTTTCATGGAAATGTCTTAACTACCCTTCCCATTAATATATTTTCAAAATAAAATTAAAAACAAAATCCTAAATTCCACCTCACTTCCCTCTCCACCACTCATCTCTCTCCACGTCACCTATCTCTCCAACTCACCTCTCTCTCTCCTAGTCAAAAAATTTTTTTCACTCACCTCTCTCTCTCTCTCCAAGTCAGCACTCACATGAAGGGCCGGCGACCTTCAAACTTAAAAAAAAAAAAAAAAAAAAAATTCACTTCTCTCTCTCTCTAAAAATTCCGGCGAAGGGGGTTTCCCTTCGCCGGAATTTGGTCTGTTGAAGAACAGACCAGATCGGCCTGTTCTTCAACAGACCATCAGATTGCAACATTACAACAGCATGTCCAGTAGGAGCAGCAGAAACAATATTAAGATGATCAAGATGAACCCCACAATCTTTTAGAGCTTCTGTTATTAAATTCCCATGAGCATCTTCACCAACTTGCCCTAAAAAATAAGTTGGGTAAGATAGTTTTCCACTGCAAACAGCTTGATTAGCACCTTTACCACCAGCTAGGGTTTGACCAGTTTTAGCAGAGATGGTTTCTCCTTCTTTAGGGAGTCTATCAATCTCAACATATATATCTGCATTTGCTGATCCAACAACAACTAATGGTGGGTAATTTGAATTATCAGTTATTGGGGTTTGGGTATTTGAGGAATTGATTGAAAAGGATGGGAATTGATTTGTTCTTAATGATTTGGGGTTTGTATTGAGATGAAGTAGAGACGGATGTGGGGTTTTTGTGGGTTGTTGTTGGATGATGGTTTTGTTGTTTCTGGATTGAAAATTTTTTTTTTTCACTTCTCTCTCTAAAAATTCCGGCGAACGGGGTTTCCCTTCGCCGGAATCTGGTCTGTTGAAGAACAGGCCAGGCCTGTTCTTCAACAGACCAGATTCCGGCAAAGGGAAACCCCGTTCGCCGGAATTTTTAGAGAGAGAGAGAAGTGAAAAAATTTTTTTTTTTTTTTTTTTTTAAGTTTGAAGGTCGCCGCCCGGAAAATTTTCCGGCCGGCGACCTTCATGTGAGTGCTGACTTGGAGAGAGAGAGAGAGGTGAGTGAAAAAAAAAAAAAAATTTTAAGTTTGAAGGTCGCCGGCCGGAAAATTTTCCGGCCGGCGACCTTCATGAGAGTGCTGACTAGGAGAGAGAGAGAGGTGAGTTGGAGAGATAGGTGACGTGGAGAGAGATGAGTGGTGGAGAGGGAAGTGAGGTGGAATTTAGGATTTTGTTTTTTATTTTGTTTTTAATTTTATTTTGAAAATATATTAATGGGAAGGGTAGTTAAGACATTTCCATGAAATAGGGGGCCATATTTGAATTTACAGAAATTTGGGGGCCATAAAGGAAGCTGGTCACAAAGTAGGGGGCCATATAGGAATTAACTCAAATATTTATAGGAAGGGTAGTTATGACATTTGCATTAAAAAATGAGGGCATATTTGAATTTATGAAAAATACGGGGCCAAGAAGAAAGCTGGTCACAAAGTAGGGGGCCAAAATGGAAGTAACTCTTTTCTAAATAACTAATTATTTATTTACAAAAATAACTATGACACATAAGTAAATAAGATAAATTTAGAGTTTTGCGTTGGAAACATAAAAAATTGAGGATCTCTATTTTCGCCACCTAGAAGTGAGAATCCCAATAGGAACTTGACACATAGGATAACTAGAGATTTTTTTTGAGGTTTGCATGCTTTAAATCAATAATTCAAGAGCTAGTTTTCTTTAAGGTAATTAAGTTCAAGTTTGGTCTTTGGTGTTTTAAAGGATGGTGTACATGAGGCATCTAAATCTTGGGTCAAATTTCTTGCTTCAGTACTTGCAAAATCTCCTTCTCTCAATACCCATTGGGTTGCCAATAACTGGTGGCCCAGTTGGTAAGTGCATCAACTTGGCAATGCGGAGGTTCCAGGTTCGATCTCATGAAAGTGTAAATCCAAGAATATTAAACTTGTGTATAAATAAAGTAGTTTATGCAGACTTTAGGTCATTTAATTTCGTCGGATTTTACGTCAGTAGTAATTCCGTAGTTATCGTGGTAATGACCAAAATAGTCAGTATCAAAAAAACAACAACCGTAATATACATCCCGACACGAAACCCGACCGAAACCCGGCGGAGTGACGTGTCGGGCTGCGATCTAGAGAGAGAAAATATTTCTTTGGAAAATACTTTCTCTATATCTTCTGGTCTTCTGGGTAGGTGAGTAACTTTATATCTTCTGGCCTTCTGGGTAGGTGAGTAACTTTATATCTTCTGGCCTTCTGGGTAGATGAGTAACTTTATAACCCGGCGGGGTTTCGGCCCGACACGTCACCCCGTCGGGTTTCGTGCGGGGATGATGATCATTTTAAAAAAAAAAGTAACCACGAGGTTAGTAGGACTAGGGTTGTATTTCAGTTGTCAACCCACGGATCCCCACGAGGCTAACCCTAACTTTATTCTTCTGGGTAGATGAGTAAATCTATCCAACAGTCAAAGTCGATCGATCGTTCACAACCTGCGGAATTGGTAGGTGACCGGCCGTGCAATTATATCCGGTTGTCACCCAGTTGTTACAAACAAATACTAAGGAGAGAAAAGTTTTAGAGAGAGAAAGTAAGCAACAGACTACCAGATAGTATCACTTGCTCAATTCCACTCACCTATAGCTATTTTCCATCTCTTGTTGCTCCTTAATCTAACAAAAAACGAAGCCCTAGAACTTCCGCCATTGACGTTCTCTGATTATTACAGTAAGTATCCAACACTGAATGAAACCTTCATTTTCTTCTATTCTTCTTCTTCGTGTGTTCAAATCTCTTAAACTTCTTTCTGAAACTCGTTTTTCCTCTCTTTACAGTCTGAGAATATTTGAGGTTGTAATCCATAAAGATGCATTGATATTCTAAGAATCTAAGTATGAATGCTACCAATCTTTATTATGATCTTTGTGACTTTGTTTATCGTCTGAGAAGGAATTTGAGGTTCATTTTGTTCTGTAATAAGTATCAGATATGAGGATGATTCTTCTTTTTTGATGTCTAATCTGATTTTCTTTTTCTTCTTGAAGAGAATATAAAGTTTGTTAGAAGCTCGGAGAGCACAAAGATACTACTGTAGAAGAATATTTGAGTGAGAACGTAAGTAGATCTTACAGTTTGATTCATTTTTTCCTTTTTGTGTTTCTTAACTTTCTTTAGTTAAATCTTACTTCATCTTGATTTAATAATGGCTTTAGTTGATATTGATATCATTTGTTTAGGGTTCTGGCGGGAATTTGTTGTTTGAAGTAGCTTTACTTGGAATTTTTTTCAAGCTGAGGTCCTAATTGGTAGAACTAGAATCAGACTGGAAATGAGATTTTAAAGGTTAGTTTCATTTACAAAATTAGCACAATTGAAGGAGTTTTAAGTTTGAATCTTACCCTCTTCCTCTGTCCTTATGAAATTTCATCGACAATCGAGATTCTTGAGTGTGATTCTAATCTTTATCTTTGCCCCTTCAGATTGTCAAGATCCAGAGGTACAAAGATGATGACTTGTATAGGTTGTTCTAAGCAGATTGGTGGTAAATCACTTCGCGAAGTAGATGCCAAAGACATCAATGGAACCCCGAGGGCTCAACAAGCTATCAAAACTCTGACTGCTCAGGTATTCTCAAGACTACAGTTTTGCATGCTGTTTTTTGATCTTGTGCCTCTCAATTAGGTTTGCAGCTAGTAAGTATGTTAACTACCTGATATATGCACTTCGAGAGCAACTGCTGGTATGTTTGTTTGGTCTAAGATTGTAATAGATTTCCTGCTGGAAAATTTTCAGATCAAGGAGATGGTAGTGAAGGCATCAGGGGCGTATAAAAACTGCAAGCCTTGTTCTGGATTGTCTAGTCATCATAAACACCACGAGTATGCAGAATCTGAGACCGCTTCGCCTTATGATAGGCTTCATGGCTCGTATCATCACATGGGAGGCTTAAACTCAACCCCCAGGCAGTGGGGAAAAGAAATGGAGGCAAGGTTGAAGGGGCTTTCTAGCAGTGAAGGAACCCCGCCTTCCATGAGCTCTAGAACGGAGATAGTTGCTTTAATGGATGAAGAAGAACCCAAAGAGTGGGTTGCGCAGGTTGAGCCTGGTGTTCTCATAACCTTTGTTTCTATACAGGAGGGAGGAAATGATCTTAAGCGCATCCGCTTCTGGTACTTTTCGCCCCCTTGCTATAAATAACACTCATCAGCTCCTCTAGTGATAACCTTGTGCGGTCGTGCGTCCTAATATACTATCATAAGGTTTACTTTTTTTCTTAATCTTTACCAAACCATACAAAGACCGTTATTACTCTTCTGAGTTGCGATAGCCAACACATAGTGTCAATCTTAAGAATTGGAGAACTAGAGTTTCCTTTATTAAGGTTTATTTTGTTAGGAAAAAGGTTTGATCTGAGATCTTAGTAGTGTTTTGAACTAATTGACTTTGTAAATATAGGACAATGTCACCAGATACTCTCCTCCACCCTGCGTACGAAGTACCCGATTCTCGTACTTTTTTGGGTGGGTTCGCGATCCAGCAGCCCAAAATTAGCATATCGGAATTTTTAGTCTTAATTAACCTAAAATCTTTGTAGAAAACTATAAATTCGACTAGTTATGTAGTTAACTACAAGAATTTAATTAGCTTGTAAGATTGTAAGTTTTATGCAAGAAATGATGTCTGAGAATAGGTGTATCTATTATAAATGCATCATAAAGAGTATATATTGTCTAGGAAAATAATCTAAAATGAACTGAAATCGAAAATGGCGTACCGAAGATGTATACCTTAGCATACCCAGTACTTACATGGTAGCGAACCGCGTACCAGCACACGTACCGGAGCGATCCGCATACTAGGTAACTTTGATATAGGATATATACAATATTAAGAACCAATCTTAAAAGTCTTTATTGCGTCTGTATAGCGGACCAAATACCACAAAAGTTCATAAAATTTTGCCAGCACAGTATGAGTTAGTTTGTGAATAAGCATATCAAGATTCGGTGATCAGAATGTTAGTCATGCGCTTATGCAGGTCAAACTGTCAAATACAGTTTGAATATTTAGTTTGCATGATATCTTACATTCCTATATAGAGAAAATAAGTCCATTTCTTAATGAGATGTTGATCTGTATAAAGTAAGTAGTAGTTCCTTTTTGAAAATTTTGGTGTTTTTATTCAATTTACCATGTCATTTCTATAGGTTATCTTTTTTGAGTTACATAATACTGTATCTCTAACTTCCGGTTTCGGACTTTATTATCATGAGTGGTGTTAGTTGCTGTTATGAATAATGCATTATTTACTGGATTGTCTGTTATGATTGTGAAAATCATTAAGACATCAACTATTGACGGGATTTGGTTGAATTTACTCTTGCACATTTGTTCCTTATAAGAGCTTATCAGATTCTATGACCCATATTACCAAATCTGCTTCTTCATCACAAGAATTTCCCACTCATAAGTTTCCTTGTGATTATTGCCGTTACTAGGCATAAATACCATTTGTAGTTTGAGTAGGTAGGAAAAATAGCAAGAAAGTGTTCAATCAGCTAACCATTTTGCTCTGGATTTGTTTCCTTATTAGAAACAGTTAAACAAACAAATTATAACCTTTTGGTTTCATAGAGAAAAAGACAGCAGTGATATGTTCAGAAGGATTATTTGGTGGTGAAACAGACAGTCAGTTGGAGATTCACTTCTCAAAGTGTGGTCAAATAGGAAGTCAGTTGGGCATGCATGTCACTAATACTGTTTATGTCAATGGCGATTCTCTTTATTCTTATTTTTTCTAATTCAATCTCTATTTAGTGGTTTACCAGTAGAGAGATGTTCAACAAATGGCAAGCTCAAAGGTGGTGGGCAGAGAATTATGACAAGGTCATAGAACTTTACAATGTCCAGAGATTTAACCGTCAAGCTGTTCCAAACACACAAAGAGTAGAGGATGAGGTGAGCGCTTATCCTTATTCTTGTTTTGAAAACGATTATGGATAGTTATCTGCAAAACGAGGGCTGTACTCTGTAGGGTCCAGTGATGATGATCCTCCGGGGCTGAGATTCTGTTGGGATGATATACTGTAGTTTCATAATTTGAGAACATGTTAACGCCATAAAAAGTTGATCGAGATTTAGCTCTATAATAGAACTTCTAGTGTAGCTTACATTTTAAGTTTGTATGTTTGAAATGCTTTGTTATTTACTCAGAAACCAAACATCGAAACTGTCGAAGACAGGCCGGTGACACCACCAGTGAGCAAAGAACATCTTCCTCGTGACTTCGAGTCCCCAAAGGAGACGGGCTATTCATCTTCTGATTCACTTGATCATCACTCTATGCAATCTCACAATCACCACGACTCCAATCCAGCATCGACCCCAAAGCTATCGAATATCAGCTGCTCGAAAACTGAGACATGTTCACTTGATGCTTCAGTGAGAACAAGTTCCTCAAGAGAAGCTGATCACTCCGAAGAAGTCTCAATTAGCAATGCCAGTGATATGGAGACTGAATGGGTTGAGCAAGATGAACCCGGTGTTTACATTACCATCAGGTCATTACCAAGTGGTGTCAAAGAGCTCAGGCGTGTGAGATTCAGGTCAGTAGGCCTACATTTTTCATGGAGATTTTTTATTGACATTTTCCAAGTGCACTATCTTGTTTAAATTACAATTTAAAGAAAATGATGGTGCGCTAGACAACCAATCCTGCTAGGTCTCTGTGGATGTTCAATATGAAATACGATCTTGTAGATCTAAGAAGGCCCAGAAGACCCTACCATTTGATTGCTGGACATTTAAATGGTCAAGCCGCATTGAGATGATCCAATTTTCCGAAACCATTTTCTAAATTGTGACCTTCAAAAATGGCAACTATCTGATCTCCCAAACCCACATTCACAACTGAGTTCTTCCAAGATATTGCGAAGTTTAGCCTGCTAGAGAGGCATCTATATCGAACCCACTCCCTCCACATACCTTAAAATGCTCTTTAGTCCTTAAAGTTTAATGAGATGAGTAATGAGGATCAAGTCCATTATTCCTAGTTAAAAACAACAATTATCCTTGTAAGAGTTCATATTTTGATGCTCTTTAGTCCTTAAACATTTTTCGATTCAAAAAGCTTAAATGATTAGTGTTCATATTTTGATGGTAACGTTTGCTTTTTGTTTGTCTCTTGATTGTGTGCACAGTCGAGAAAAATTTGGGGAGATGCACGCGAGGCTGTGGTGGGAAGAGAACCGGGTAAGAATACACGAACAATATTTGTGAACCAGCATTTAATTCCTACGTCAATTCTTTATTGGTGCTTCGAGGTATTTCTTCTTCTGCTAAATCAGTTATCCATTAGTTAGTTCCTTGTTGATGTTAGTTTTCGAGTGTCTTACAAAAATATATAATTTGGGTGTCGGCACAGACGAAAGGAAAAATGTTTCCTATTAATAACAAAATTTTTGTAACACATTTCTAGTTACATGTCTATTCTAGACCTATTGTGAGATTCTTGATTTTATTTGGTTCTTGATTTATTTGGTATTTTACATGAACACAATTATACCAACAATATACTGTAGTGGCGAAAAAGGATATTCTACTTTTTTCTTTGATGAAACCATCATAACATAACATAGCATGGATCCATCAAGAGGATGACACAAGTTAATTAAGGGTCAGAGAATCACACCCTAAAGGCAATAAACACTACCTACACGTAAAATGAAAGAAAATAATAGTTAGAACCAATAATCCTGTCTGCCATGTAAAATATAAAGAGAAGAACTCGAGCAGAACTTCAAAAAGGCTCGTTCTAACGACCACATTATGAAGTAACATACCAATTTCAGCAGCATATAATCTCAAAATGAATCACAAAGTTATATCGAAATAGCATCTTCACATAATACCCATATAATATCTCAATGAAACACATTAATATAAATAACTAAAGTTGAAGATTTCCATCTTCATATCGAAATAGTAACGCAGAACCCTCAAGGTTTCATTATTTAAATCTCATTAAACGGAAGTTTCTCTCTCTTCCATGCTATAAAACTAGAGAAAATATTTTGATCTGAAAATCAGACTACTTTTCCAGCAGGGGGTTGTTTACCAGTATGCCTGTTACAGGTCCTTGAATTCCACTGTGCTGTTCGGTTCCTTGAATTCCACTGTGCTGTTCGGTTCCTTGAATTCCACTGTGCTGTTCGGTTCCTTGAATTCCACTGTGCTGTTCGGTTCCTTGAATTCCACTGTGCTGTTCAGTTCCTTGAATTCTACTGAGCTGTTCAGTTCCTTGAATTCTACTGTCTTCATTTTGCCTCTCTTTGTTAACCGAGTAAAGCTGGCCAAGTTCTTGTTTGAGATTCTCAATTTCAGCATGGGTATATGCACTTGTTTCTTCGTCTTCCTCGCTTAGCCGTCTCTCAAACTCATTAATCTTTTTAATTATGCTTGTTACCTGTTATTATCATGGTAGATGCATTCCACATAGAATTAGATTAAAAAAAGTATTAGATCTTCCATAAATAATGTCAGTCTGATGGTCTGTCGAAAAAGGCTCATTGATGTCATGACAGTTTACAAAGTGTGAGTCTCTTCTGTATATCGGACTGGTGTGCTTTGATAAAGCGCGTGATATATGTCCAAGCATTGACGGCTGACGGCAGTCTAAGAAGTATTTTATGAAGTGGAGCACCGGTCCAATTCATAGCTGAGACTCTGTTCAAGTCTCTCGTATAAACAACGGGGGGTGTTCTCTCCTGCCTTTTATAGCTTTGGGCGTTTTACACTGTTATATATTGTTTTCGTACCTTTCGATATGGCCATCGCCTCATTCCATTTTTTCTGCATATCTTCTTTACTACAGTTGAACATAACCTTAGTTGCTTAGAAGCAGTATCGATCGGTAGGTGAAAATAGTTAGCCAACTCAGCCAAACTCAATTTAGTTGTTCTTTCCCTCTGAAACAAAAATAAAAAGAACCACAAAACTAGAGTTCTTTAGCTATGATTGGTATCTTAGTTTAACAAGATAAAGCTGAGCAAAGAACACAATACCTGTTCAGAGAGGTTGGTCTTATGAACTCTTGTACCATTGTTTTCTTCCCTTCGACCAATATCGCCGCTAACTGTCAACAAAAACAAAAGGTTTTGTAATTATTTTGTGGATAGAAATTGGCTTTAGGTTAAATTTCTAATCATTTGTCTACATATGTGTTGTCTGACTTGTTTTATTACGAGATACAACCAAATTATTTCGAACAAGGAACTCTTAACTCAAAATTAATTTGTATCGCGCTTAAACTGACCAAAATCTTATCCTTTAGGAACAAAGTTGGACAAGAGTCTGATAAAAAACAAATACTTCGAGATCGCTTTGTTTAAACGAGTCTGATAAAAAAAAAATACTCTGAAATCTACCGACAATTAATTCAAACCTCGTGCGCCAAGATTTAAGATTTGCATTTGAAAAGAAAAAAACTAAACAAACACCACCTAGTGAACACTAGATTTTGTCACACTAAGAGCAAACTAAACCTTTAACAAAAAAAAAAAAAGAGCAAACTAAACTAAATAAACACCAGCAATAGAGGGTGAGCCCTTTGCCCCCAAGGGGGCTCCACAGTTGGGCTCCGCCTGAACTTGATGCCCCTCCCTCCAAGGTAAAGGAGAGGTTCCCAAACCACTCCCAACTAGTCCAGACTTCCCAACAACTAGTTTCTCACTTTGTTTTTTTGATTTTTTTTTCAAGTTTTTGCCCAAATATTTTCGTTTAGTTGAAAAATAGAATAGAAACTCCACACATGTACAAAACAAACTAAATTGGGTTAGGAACTCGGGTAGAAATTGAAAATTTTAGAGGCCCCCAAAAGGGAATGTGAACCCCTCGTCCGAGAGCTCCTATCGAATCTGCTAAGTGTATATTGATTGTTTCCCTATCAACAAAAGAATACTGGAATTCAAAAAAATATTCAAAATCTTCGGTGGTGTATGTTTTTTTTTCGAGAGTAAGATCAAACAAACACCACGAAAAAAATCTGTGTATTGTGTCCCACGAAATGTATATTGATTTTCGGAATAAACTAAGCGATACTAGATTTCATATAAACTATTCAAATCTTGACTAGTGTTTGTTGTTTCTTTAACTGCAAGATGTTTAAAAGACTAGTTTTAGTCCATTTAAGTCGTACAATTCAGATTTAGACATTTCTTGAGTCGGTTACAACGAGAAAAATCAAACACCACCTTAGTTAGAATAGATCATTTGTTTGTTATCTCATGTCTATTAGATCCTAAATGTTAAGAACAAAAATTGCAAAAGTTTAATACAAACCTGGAGGGGTGTTTGGTGGTTGACTAAATTCATCCCGAATAACATTTTGACGACAATTAGAACCAGCACATAAAGCATCATAAAAATTCATTAATGGATCCTGGACCATAACAAACCCTTCATTTTTTCGGTCTTGACAATACTGATTCAAATATTGTTTCACATTCTCCATACTTCGCTCACTAAAACTGAAAAAAAAAAACACACAACAACAAACAACATATCAATCAATGCCAACAACCCTTGGCTCAAGTGGTAAGAGGTAAGTCTTCCAACTTAGAGGTCAAGGGTTCGAGGCACACGCTTACCAATTCAAAAAAAAAAAAAACAACATATCAATCAAGAACCCTAATATCTTTTTCTCACAATTTCATGTTTTCAAGAAGTTTAATTTTCTTGTGTTTTCTATTTCTATGTGAGATTAATTCGACATGATATATAATCGAAAAAGATAAAATCTTACTCAATCATTTGATGAGTTAGTGATGGAGGCCCACCAACGACCATGTTTCGAGTCTCAAGAATAGCATGAGATATCACTCCAATACTTCCATGAATCTCAAACTTTAAAGTAATGGTGCCTAAACAAAAATACAACGATCGAAAACACAAACAAGACGAAAGAATCAAATTCATAATTGTCCTAACAAAAAAACTTAAGTATATATAACATTTGGTTTAACAATTTAAGAAACACTAACATACCATTTACATGAGTGATTACTCTTAGTACTTGACACCAAGTGCAGTCAAATGAAGTTGGTTCGGGTTCGGGCGGCAAAACGGAAATGGGAATAGGAATGATATTTCTATCATCATCATTCTCAAAATCCATCATATTAACGAAGTCATCATTAGGATCATTATAAGAATTTTCATTTTTGTCTCCAACCAATATGTTGTTATTTTCATTTTGATTATTATTCTTAAAGACCGAAAATGGCAAACTATCCTCATGATTTGGTGAAGGGTTCATGAATTTTTGACTTGGTTTATGAGGAATCCATTGAGTGTTCTTTTCGATAGATCCGAGTTCCCCATAAAAATCAAAATTTGGATCATTTACTTCACAGTTTGTAAGATCATTATTGTTGGAAAGTAAAGAATTAAGTATATCTTCATCAAATGGGTTATCCATAGATTATTATTAACTAAGGCTTAAATAACTTATTAAGAGGGTGGTGGAAAGGGTGGCGCTTGGTTTTACACCACCAAGCGCCGGTAGAAATGGTGGAAGTAAAACAACCCTATAAACTCAAGCACCAAAATGGTGCTTGAGAGGGCATTCTACAAAGAAAGGAAAATGTTGGGGAAGTATGTATGTTTGTTTTTTTGTTGATTGTCTGAATATAAAAAAAAAGGAAGAGAGTTTGATAAGAGTGAGAAAATAGAGAGAAGAGAGAGAGAGAAAGAAGAATGGAATGGATAGGAAGGATGGTAGTTAGTTTCTAACCGTTGCAACTATGGCGGTTGGGTTTCAAAAAGGTCAAGAAGTTAAAAGTAATAAAGTCTAATTGGTTCCGGACCTTACGTGTCTAAGAACCAAACCCCAAAAGAGAAAAAACAGTTCTAGTTCTATTCCCTACACAAAACTGGTTCCTTTTCTTTTTTTTTTGTTGAGATCACAAAACTGGTTCCTTAATAGTCTGGTTACGAAAAGTTAAGGCCGCTTTTGACAAGGCACACGGTTTTTTTTTCTTTTTTGAACGTAGGTACGCAGCTTTGGGACATCTGAAATTATCTTCGGGAAATAAATTTTTTGTCGATTAAAGTTGATTAAGTTGACTAAAGGGACATATTTATTTACGGAAGTGCTACGTGTACAAAATCCTTGACAAAATTTAAGACTTAATGACTCTTTTTCACTAAAAGACAAAAATTGATCAAAGCTTTTCAAAGTTTGACTTTGATCGGGATCGTTCAAATGATATTTTGTCAAGAATCTTGTCAAAAATTCTTTGTACATTTAGCATTTCTCATTTATTTTCGCCCCAAAATAGATCTGATTGTATTTTAATCTTTAATTTTCATCTTCACCTATACCTTAGAAATTTTTGTTTGTGGGGGCACATTTTAATAGTAGTAGATAAAGATTTAAGTGAAGTGGGAAAGATTCATAGCATTTATACATACTTTACCACACTGAGTTTTCATTTTTTGACACAAAATTAGATTAGAAAATTCTCAATTTTTAAAAATTTACACATTTTTTCAATTTATTCCAATATGAATATGAAAAATACTAGTTCAACGAAAGAAAAATAAAATAAAAGTACAAAACATAAACTAAAAACTAAACAAAGTAAACACTGAAAATTATGTCAAATATCGCTAGTTGATTAAAGTGATCGAGTGTGATAAGAGAAAAGTAAGTGTGTGTTAAACTTTTCATGAAATGATAGGGTCTGAAAGAGTTGAGTTTTGACTAAATATAACTCCCGTTGACTAAAAGGAACCCACCATGGGCAGATTTAGGATCTTAAGTCAACCCTGACTAACCTAAAATAGGTACAGTAAAATTTTCACTTGTCACGTGTATGTATTTGTAAACTATAACTCAAAGACATTTTATTTTGGTGCATATACTATCTTATCTTTCTATCTTTGTTCTAACATATATTTAAAATTTTAAATTCAAAACATGTTAATTTTTAGACTTTCACATAAGAAAAAAAAATGAGATTTGCTTAAATTTTATTGATGATTGAATCATCATAGGAGTGCATAAAACTAACCATTTAAAGTTTGTTGTTATTAGATAAATAATAGATGTCATGGATAATTTCCGGACAAAAATATAACGTTAATAATATCTTAAATCAAGTCTTACAAAATGGAAGTCAAAATTGATTTAGCAAAAAAATGACCAAAAAGATATCCTGTCAAAATTAGGGGGCATAGATTCGACCAAAAATTAAATAGACAAATATAAGGGGCTAACACGAAAGTAATTCAAAAAATGAGGGTAAAAGAACGCCCCGTTGGACTCGAAACTAAGATCTTTAGAGCGTAAAAATAGCTAGGAAACCACTTGGCTGACTTCTACTAATGTTGTAGTCCTCACTTATTAAACTTAATATAGTTTTCTTTTAACCAGAGTCAGGGTGCCGCTCTTGGGACCACCTTTGGGTCGTGGGGGCACGTGCCCCACATGCCTATTGGTAGGTTCGACCCTGCACCTACCTTCACGCACAAATTCCGACCACCACCACAAGAATTTTCGGCCACAACCCACTACCACTTTGGCTCTCTCTCTTTCTCTCCCACCCCCTATCTCCCTCCTCTTTCTCATACTATCAAAATCCTAGCAGATCCGATCTCGAATTTGCTAGGGTTAATCTTATCCCCTATATTCTTAGAGTTCGAGAAGACGGAGGGCCATTCTCCTTAGCAAATCCGAGATCTGTTGGGGAGAGGATGCAAAAGAGAGAGGAGAAGAAGAATGTGGAGAGAGAGAGGAAAAAATATGGCGGTACTGGTCGGAATTTTTGGATGAAGGTGAAGTGGAGATGAAGACTAAGGGCTAAAAATTAATTAAATTTATTTTTGTGCAAAATAAAGTAAAAATGCCCCTGAATTGATTTTGATTGACAAAATCTTACTTCTCTGAAGATTATTCTGATATCCCAAACCCGCGGTCTTTCATAAACAAAAGTAAATGCTCATGCCTAAACCCTTAGTCACCACATAAATGTGTTTTTCATTGTGGATCTTCTATAAAATCTAGGAGTTCTGTGAATATAGGATGAGTTTATGTTGATATTTTGTTGTTATTCCATCTTAATGATCAGGGACGGAACTACAGCTAGGCCAGAGGGGGCCATGACCGCCCAACCTAACTTGGCGGTTTACATTTTAACCCCATGTCAGAAAAATTATGCTATTAGTTCAAGTAATGCACATTAATTAACAACAGAGTTTAATTAGCTCATTGGTAGGACATAATGATAGGCACATACGTGTGCATTCTTTAAATTTCCAAGAGATGTAGGTTCCAATTTTGAGAACATACTTTGTGTGCTTCCCATCATTTTTTTTAGTTGAATTATGAAATATTATTAATTAACCAGAGTACCATTACAATACATACAACTAAAAGATACGGTACATTAGTCCAAGTCTTAGATCTATTCTTCTTGCGAGTTCATTTAGCTAGTTTGTCTGCCTGAATATTGAGCATTCTCTTGACATGGCTGAATTTGACGCTTTCAAGACGATTCCTGATTTCGTCAATTCTTCTAATGTGGATCATCGATTGCCATCCTACTTATGCATCTTTGTCACATGGTGTAGAAATCTCATGCAATATAATGTAGTAATTTCTTACAAAATAAGTTGACATGCACATGAGCCTCTAACTTTTTTTTTTTGTTAAGATCACGAGCCTCTAACTTAGTTGCTTGTGTATCCTCTAGGGCATTGAGAAGTCATGTGTTCGAGTAAAGAGTAGTATGGTTTACTTATATATTTTTCGCATACAATTTATGGGAACCAATGAAGTAAAGGTACTTATTTCATCAAAAAAAAAAATGAAGTAAAGGTACTAATTGCCTTAAAATTAAATTTGGGTTTTCAGGGTGAAGTGTTGTTCCCGTCGCCATTTATGAGTTTAATACTTCATGTTTAATACTTCATGTTGATGTCATTATATATTGATATTAGTATGTATATACTGTATACATACATGATCCAAGACAAACAATGATACTAATAGCACCCATAACTTTTTTTTTTTGTTAAGGAATAGCACCCAGGACATTAGGTTTGATTCCATTTGCAAACGTGCCGTCACTTCTAATAACAACAACTAACATCTGTTATCAAAATAGTATTAAAACCAAATAACAAAATTGGAAATTGGTTGAGCAATAAAATAGTAGATTAAAGAAGATATCTTATTTTTTTTGCAGAGCTTAATTAAACAGTAAGTGAACCAATTTGAGATAATGAATCTGCAAGTAGACAGTGGAACAGTAATGGTGTAACAAAGGCAAAAGTTAGAATCGTTGTCCTGGAGACTTTAAACGCCACTGTTACCGTCGAATCTAGTATTGCTTTTGCAGTAAGAGAGAGCAGTCCCCTAGGAGTCAACTATCCTTATCAGGAACTGAAGAAGCAAACTTCAATTCTGATCTCCTGATCTTGACAGAACTATAACAAAGAAAAATAAAAACTGAGAGAGAGATAGAAGACATTTTTTGTTTTCTGTGTATCTTTCTTTTTGAGAATTTTCCCTATTTATAGAGTGGGGAAACTTGATCAGACGACTTTAGGTCGTTTTGATCCAACGGTGAAAAATAACTAACCAGTACACACGTACTTGGACTGTTTCCACTAGCCAGTAGTGGGAAGAGGAAGTCAGAGAAAATTACGTACTGGACTGTTTCCATTAGCCAGTAGTGGGAGGGAAACGTCAGAGAAAAATAAGGCGCTTCTCTGGTAGACCAAGACCGAGACCAAGACCGGGACCGAGATCGAGTCCGGTCCGTTACCCGACCCGCGGGTGTGTGCAAGTGAAAAATGGTGGTGTGCCTAAGGTAAGGGTGCCTCTAAAAAGTGATGGTCTCTCCTCCTGAGAGAACTATTGTAACCCCAAGGGGCCACACCCCTTAACCGCACTTTCTCCTTATAAACACAAGCTTGTTTTTCTCTTTGAAAGATATGGGACAAAACTCTTTAGTTTGAAGTTTCCATTTCTATATTAGTAAGGAGGATAAAAAGGTTTTATACTTTATTCTATAAGTGTTGTAATTACAAAAGGTATTTTGTTTGTTTATGGTAAAAATAGTTCCCTCCAAAAAGTTAAGCTCACTTTAGCTCCTTTTATTTCAAAATAAAAGCTAGATATTTTAGTTTATTGAAATACAACTAACAATCCCCATATGAATAAAATTAGAGGAGCTAAATAGAAGAGAAGAGAACCAGGCACTGTGTATCAGCGAAGGAATGGATGAAAAAAGACTGAATCTCAAGGATCTAAACGGACATATAAATGAGAAAAGAGAATGTGAAGAGGGGAAACAGACGCAACCCTAGGCGGAAAACCGCTTAGAACTGCCAATAACCGTCGAAAACTGAAACAGGAGGTGGAGGGAGGAGGTTCCGCCACCAGGAAAACAAAATCGCTTAGCCCCCCAAATCGTCAATTAAGGGTATTCAAATTGGTATTGTCCAAGGCAAATGATTATGGAATATGACATTATTGTTTTAGTTTCTCCGTTTTAGATATGATTCCTAAACGTGTGTCTATAAAACTACTTTTTTTTCATGAAGGAATATAATTGAGTAAATACGTTTTGCAGTGAAACACCAGATACGTAGTCAATTACAATGCTCATTTACATTTATGTAAAATATAAATCGAAATCTTATGTAATCCAATGGGGATTTTTTTATCATGTGACGTATAAGAAATGATATTACATCTTACATTATCGAAAGGTCCCAACTAAATTTTTGCACCGACACACTTGATTCAATGGCAGTCTAAGATTCATGCTACAGAGATTAGAAAACTAATTCCGAAATTCATTGGAGTCAAGTTCTGTTACATCCCGCGAAAAGTAAATGATACAACAGGCGGTCTCTCTAAATGAGCTAGAAAGAAAATAACTGTAATAGAATTTGGACAATAGTCACATCTTTTCTTCTTTATTAAGTATTGTAGTAACTATTTGTTTTAGTAATAGATGTAGCTATTGCAACAAAAAGAAATTAAATTTTCAGCTCGAGTTCCTTTTTCTTCGCCCGCTAGTGGATGGGAGGAACATGATGGGCCTAGAAAGTTTCCTAAATAGGTCTACACCCGCAAGTGCACGGGTGTCAAGTTGTAATAATTTCCGGTAAGACCGGTTCGTTCCTCAGAGACTAAGTGAAACCTATTCTAAGACTTGGAAGTAACTTGGTTTTTGGTTTTGATGAGGTTTTGGTAATAAAATAAAATAAAATAAATAAAATATTAAAATAAAATTACGGAAAGAAAATAATTACAAATGATACAAGGAACTCAAATGGGGGAGAGCCTAGGGTTTTCTGAATCCGTCTTCCTAACAATTCTAACGACAAATTAATTTTGGTCTGATTAGATAGTTCTTTATATAACTCAGGTTTTCAGTCCATGAACGGTCTAAAAACCCGGAAGATTTTATCGTTAAAATGGTAAAAACTTTAATAAATTATCGAGAAAAAGATTATTACGACTTCATCTAAACCCTAGATAGAGAATTAGTTACTTATGGACATTAAATAAAAGAAATTGGAAAATAAAGTAAAGAGAGGGAGAAGAAAACTTAACTTTTTCACTATTTCAGAACCAAACAGGGCCTTAGGGAAAGATTTTCCTTCTGTTTTCCCAAAATTCTGCCAAACAGACCCTTAGAGAAAATTATTTTCTCGTCTTCCCGGAAACGATTTCCAGGTGAGAAAATAATTTTCCTTCCCTGGTTTTTCTTCTCCTTCTCTGTTTTCTCTTTATTTCTCTTTCTATACTGTTTCTTTCTCTCTCTAAACAAACTATGAACACTCTCTAATGTTTATAACCGAGTGATGATAAAGAAAGAAGAAGAAGAAGATGATAATGAAGTTTATTAACTTTGATTCAATCTTTCTCTCTCTCTACAATATCTCTCTCTCTCTCTCAACTATCTTAATCTAAGCTTCTCTATAAAGAAAAGAATCAGAAGAAGAAGAAGAAGAAAAGAAGAACAAACAGAAACAAAATCTCTCCAAACTCTCTCTTTCTCTCTCTAGCTTTAGCTCTCGGTTTCTCTCTCTAAACCGAGAGTTGATGTCTTCAGCCGTGAGGAGCGATTTGTTCTCTCTCTCTCTCTCTCTCTAATATTTCGATTCAATTGAGCTTTTGACTCCCGATCCAGAGATAATCTTTCACTCTGTTTTCTGTCTTCTTATATAAGAGATGAAGCCCGAGTATCTCCTCTCTTCTCTGTATAGGAAAGAAAATCTTCACCTTCTCTAAAGGGAATCGAAATATATCTTCCAGCCCCGCATCTTCCTTTCTTTCCTTTCTTTCCTTTCTTTCTATTCCTGTTTTAATTTGGGAAAATCTCGGTTTGAAAACAGCTCTCGGTTATAAGGAAAGGAAGAAGATGATGATGACGTCAGCTGACGTCATCGAATCGGGTTGGGTTGTCCGGGTCACGCGTATAGCTTGGTGTACCTCTGGACGTGACAGAAAGTAGCCCGCGTATTCCCTGGTTCATTCGATTTCTTGCCGGATGCATGCCACGTGTCCCTCTTGACTTTTAGTATACCAAATTTGACCCGAACTTTGACTTGCTCTAATTTATTCATCCGGACTCCGATTTGACTTCTGTTTTCGCCTACGGGTTCATCTTGGACTCCACTTTCCATCCGAGCACTAATACTGATCATGAAATCAGAATCACAAAATGACCAAAATACCCCTGACATCAATTTCTCTCGATTTCATCTGTTTTTCACCCTGAACTCCGTAAAAGACACCTGAGAAAGAAAATCAAGCAAATCATCAGAGTAACAGCTCGAACTGGACTAACTAACCGGAGTTAAGAGATTCAAATGAGACATTTTCACGTCTCGTCAGAACATGAAAGGCGAAATAGATATGAAGTTAGGGTCGGGGCGAAAGTTCGCGGTAACACCACTAATTAGAGGTAGGGAAGTTTTATAAGGACCTCCCTTAAGTGTTATAGGCGCTACCTTCCTTCACACTCCCTACCAAATTTGCCGTGAGGGAGGCGCCTATAACACGTATAGAGGGTGTTTAATTCTTTTTTTTTTTTCGAAATCGACTACGACCTACGTTAGTTGTTACAAGACATTGATACATCATAAAGATGTGATAAGCACGAAGACTGCCTAAAATAAATCTATAACAAAAGAGGCCTAAAGTTCAACAACATGAAAGAGGCCTAAAACACGACATAATTATTACATTATTTGTACTGCCCACCACCCTTTGGTGTAAGGTTGGACACCCCTCTTAAGCCCATAAGGTCGTTGGGTCGAGTCTCGGTGGAAGCAGTTTACCATCAAGATTTATCCCATGTAATTTACACCATATATAAAGTAAATATTGTAATTAATTTGTCGGGCTTTAGGCCTCTTTCATATTGTCGGATTTTTGGGCCTCTTTCAATATGGTTTAAATTAGGCGGGCCTCTTTCATCTTCATGATGTATCAATGCCTTGTAACGACTAACGTAGATCGTACTCGATTTCTCAAAAAAAATAAACCAAGTCCAATAACCATAGATTACACCTCCTGTGGGAATCGACCTAAGACCTCTAGGTTTTTTGAGTTTATGTCAACACTTTGAACCACTTGGGCAACCAAGTGTTGACCAAAAACTTTCGTTAGAGGTATTAAACACATCCCACTCTAGATCGAACGACAAAAATCAAAATAACGTTGGCTTTCTGGCAGTTAAATCTAGTAGGACAACAAGTGCAGATTGCTTCACACACACACAAAGGCGCCTTTAGAAGGGGCAATATTTGGGAACTCAACGACTGGGCCTATGGAGTAAAAGGTCGGGTGGGATTTGTTAAACGGGTGAAACCGTGTGACCCGGATCCACACCCGAATTAAGCCCTTCTTCTTCTTCCTTTCCCCGGGTTTATTCTGTATCCGTCCGGAACCCCAATACGCGTTGAAAAGAGAAAACGGAAGATCTACGCAAAACCAAAATCTAGAGAGAGAAGAAGAGGCAATTTACAGAGAGAGAGAGAGAGAGAGAGAGAGAGAGAGGAAGTTAGTTCTATTTCAGCATCTAGAGAGAGAAAAAGAGTCAATTCATAGACTTTTGGCAAGATGAGTTTCCTATTCGGTAGTAGAAAAACTCCTGCCGGTATATATACTTTTTTCTTATCTTTTTTTCTCTTCAATTTCATGACTTGATTATTATTATTATTATAAATAGATGAAATTATTTGACTTGTTATTCGAACTGATTACGATTGAGAATAATAGTTTGATTATTTGATTGTTGAGTTCATGATGAACCAACTAGATATACTTGTTTGAATATGTTAATTGATCTCTCTATATGTTGTAAATCAGCTTCTTTGATTAACTATCATGGGGATCAATCAATTCACTAAGATATTGCTAAAGAAAATCAAGTTCTAATTTTTATAAGCAGTAGTTTAGGAAGAGCAAAGTTTTCAAATTCTTTGAAGTTCTTTAAGTGTACTAGTTGATTTCAAAAAGGAAAATGATAGGGAACAAGAAAAACTAGGCTGACTCTGGGCAGAAATAGTATGTGGCTTGCCGTGATTCGTGCTTTCCATGATTCTAATCTACTGAATTGGGAATCATGGCAAGTCACGTACTATTTCTGTCCAGAGTCTGCCTAGTTTTTCTTGTTCACTAGCATTACTCGATAAACAAACTCCCAAAAAAGATGCCTGAAATTGTCGGCAGATAGTCTGTCAATCTATAAATTGTGGGCATCTCCATATTGGATCTATAATCCATGACGGGTCACACTAAATTTGGGTAGTAGCCAGTATCGACTAAGCTTAAGATAATTATTGCTTTCAAGTTGATAATCAGATAATGAACTATTGAAGTTGACCTAAGTAAGCACAATTGAGTTTATGTTTGATGTTTCCGCCTACTTATATAGAAACTATGCTCTAGCATTATAATACTAGTTGTAGTATATTGTTTTGTAGAAAACAAAATTAGACACAGTTAGCCGACATTCTTATATATGGATTTTGCTGTGTAGAGCTTCTGCGGGAAAACAAGAGAATGCTAGACAAATCTATCAGAGAAATTGAAAGGGAGAGACAAGGTC
>BEHA01050361.1:41668-53089 GCA_002897215.1 Eschscholzia californica subsp. californica | reverse complement strand
TTTCCACCGCCTGGGGATTCAGATCACTCTCCCATTATTATTCCGCTTGCTGCACCCAACATACACCGGCGTACTCCGTTTCGGTTCTTTAACGCTTGGACGGAGGATCCCACGTTTCGTGCTCTTGTTGTTGATGTATGGAAGGTGTCAGTACGGGGTAATCCGATGTTTCGTATGGTAACAAAACTCAAAGCTTTGAAGGCTCGATTAAACGAATGGAAGAAAGATCGGTTCAATGGGGTGACGAACCAGGTAATCATTAACCGAAATTTTTTACATTCAGTGCAGGTTCGATTGCAGGAAGATCCAGCAAACCCAGTTTTACGGAGGCAAGAGAGAGTAGCTAATGAAAACTATAGTAACGTTGTACGGGCTGAAACAGCAATGCTCCGACAACGTGCTAAAGTTGACTGGCTTACTCTCGATGACAGCAATTCAGCTTATTTCCACAACTCTATTAAAGAGAGGAAGTCTCGGAACGCTATCACTCGACTCACCAGAGAGGATGGTTCGGTGGCTGAGGATCCAGTGGAAATAGCTAATATGTGTGTGGATTTCTATCGGGACTTATTCGGTCGAGAGGATGAGGATAATGAAGCATTAGATCATATGTCTAATGTGGAGTTCTCACGCCCGCTATCGGAAGCTGAAGGGGCTCTTCTTACTATGAGGGTGACCAGAGATGAAATATATGCTGCTTTGCAAACTATTGGTTCTGATCGATCGCCGGGGCCGGATGGGTTCTCTTCCCATTTTTTTAAGGCGTGTTGGGACATCGTGGGGGATGATTTTGTGGAAGCTATCCAGAGGTTCTTCAGCTCAGGAAAACTTCTCAAAGAGGTAAATTCTACTTTTGTGACTCTTATTCCTAAAATAGATAATGCTTCTTCAGTGTCAGATTTCAGACCGATATCTTGCTGTAATGTGTTGTATAAATGCATTACCAAGATTCTTACTATACGGCTGAAGGGAGTTATTTATTCGATGATTAGTCCAAACCAGTCAGCTTTTATCTCTGGACGTACTATCCAAGACAATATCATGCTGGCCCATGAGATTGTCCGGAACTACCATCGACCTACTGGTCCAGCTCGGTGTACGGTTAAGATTGACCTTAAGAAGGCGTATGACACAGTCCGTTGGTCTTCACTACTCTTGGTCCTTGGTAAGTTCCATTTTCCAAACATATTTATAGAATGGATACGGGCTTGTGTTACTACGTCCAAGTTCTCTATTCTGGTCAACGGTGAAGCCCATGGTTACTTTGATGGGAAACGGGGTTTACGGCAAGGTTGTCCGATATCCCCATATTTGTTTGTTTTAATGATGGAGGTTTTCGCGGTCCTCATTGACCGAGAGGAAAGAGCAGGTCGGTTTCTGCTCCACCCCCAGTGTCTAGTTCCGAAGGTTACTCATCTTTGTTTTGCCGATGACCTCATGGTCTTCTTTCGAGGAGACATGGGTTCGGCTCAATCTCTAAAAGATGTGCTAACTGGTTCTCATCGGGCGACGGGGTTGCAGGCCAATGTGCTCAAGAGTACCATCTTCTTTGCTGGTCTTTCGGCTCAACGTCAGAGTGATATCACCACCATCCTGGAATTCAGTACTGGTTCTCTGCCTATTCGATACCTGGGATTACCTCTTATATCGTCTCGTCTTACCTATAGTCATTGCATCCCGCTAATTGATAAAATCAAGAGACGAATCCAATCTTGGAAGAGTCGCTTTTTATCATTTGCGGGGCGTGTTCTTCTCATTAAGGTGGTTTTGAACAGCATGTTACTATATTGGGCAGCGGTGTTTGTTATTCCCAAAAGGGTTATGAACGAGATCAACTTTATCTTTAGTAAGTTCCTCTGGTCAGGTGCTGATATGGGGTGTAAGATAGCTCCTATTGGCTGGGAAAGCCTTTGTTACCCAACTGGTGAAGGGGGTCTCGGACTTCGTAATGTCGAGGTGCTGTTTGAGGCGTCTAACCTTCGCCATATATGGGATCTGGTTAGTGGTAAGACGACTTTGTGGGCTGATTGGGTGAGACATAATCTCATCAAAGATCAACACTTCTGGACTTTATCGGCTTCGAGTAGAAGTTCTTGGTGTTGGCGTCGGATTCTAGCCAGCAGACCGACAGCTCATCGACTCATTTGCACTTCTTTGGGGGATGGTCATGACACCAAATTTTGGACTGATTTATGGCATCCTCGTGGTCTTCTATTTGATGCTTTTGAGGAGACACATAGATATGATTCTCACCTTCATTTAGATGCCCGGGTTTCTCAGTTTATCGGGCAGTCATGCTGGGCTTTCCCTAGGCATGTGGTAGCTATGTTAGGGACTATTGAGGTCGAGGCTAGAGAGGTGGTGGTAGATAGTACTCTAAGAGATGAGGTGATCTGGACGCCTAGCCAGAATGGAGAGTTTAGTACTTGTGTATACTGCGGGGGGGATGAAGAAACGGTTTTCCACCTATTTTTTGGGTGTTCAGTCACAAAGATTATATGGGAATCGTTATTACTTAAGATGGGATTCCAGAGAGTATGTGCTGCAGATTGGGAAGGGGAGCTACAGTGGTGTATCAATCATTTTGGTGGGCTTTCTATCGCTGCCCGAGTGGGTCGTTTGCTAAATGCCTATGTTTATCATATTTGGAAGGAGCGGAATAATAGGGTATTTAGAAGTAATGTCATGCCACCGGGGTTGATTATACACACTATTTGTGATGAAGTGAGGATCAAGCTGAATACCATTACCAAACGGTTTGAAGATACGGAGGAGAATCGGAGAACCATTGATCGTTGGAATCTTACTATCTCTCTCCAAAAGCCGGTTTACACTCCATGCAAATGGACTCGGCCGACGGCAGGGAGATACATGATTAATACGGATGGTGCATTGAACGAGGTGGATGCGGGGTATGGAGCCATTATTCGAGACTCGGAGGGGACCGTTGTGAGAGCAGCCAACAGGTCAGGTTGACGGACAGACTATTTTCATACATGAGCTACAGGGCGTTGAGTTGGGTTTGGAGTTAGCACTTAGTGTCGGATTGCAGGAAGTTGAACTTGGTCTTGACTCGATGAATATCAAGTTACTTCTTGCAAAACCACATCAGAAATTACCATGGAGGGCGAGGCGTTTGTGGAAGAGAGTTCAGAGGCTTCGAAGTCAATTTCGGAGTTTTCGAGTTTTTCATGTCTATAGAGAAGGCAATCAGGCTGCAGATTTCTTGTCAAAGATGAAGCTCGGACCGGAGGTGACTCACTTGAATATTAGTCAACTTCCGGTTGAATTAGTCAATATCGTTAATGCGGACTCTAGAGGGACAGTGAGAATGAGGAAAGGATGGGGTTAATGAAATGATGTAATTTTGTTTTTTTGCTGTCTTTTGATTTTATATTTCATTGTTCTCGGTTCGGGCATCTCCCGCTTATCATTATCAAAAAAAAAAACTCCTGCTAAGACTGGACAAGAAACGAGCCTGCGGATCCTCATCACCAGGCACCCTGAAGAGCAGGAAATTTTATGCCTTTTATCGGAAAATACATATGTCACACAAAAGAAGACGAGCACAAGTTATAACTTCCAAATCTTCACCCAAAATCCTCAAGAAAACAAAGGATGCAGCAAGAACAATTCCCCAAGATATATTAAGGAAATGCCGACCAGATTGTGCAAACAAGACATAAGCCACCAAAAGAACACAAAATGTTTTCTCTTAATCGCGGACAGCAGCAACTACCGTAATGCGAATCCCTAAAAATAAAGAAAGGTTAACACACTGCTACAAAACAACCTAAAGTAACTACTCCCTCCAGTAAGACCATGTTTCAACGCGACGTGTAGTCCTTGAATATGGAGGATGAACATGAGGGCTGGATAACAAACATCCACGGACATTTCCTCGAACAATTTGATTCAATTTCTAACAGTATGTCGTAAAGATACCGCGGCAATACAAAAATTCAATGCACTTAAAGATAAAAAGACAAAGAAAACAAAAGTTTCAAACCAATTTTAAGGAAAAAATTTGAACACCACACTTTATGATGAGAGCACTTCCATGTCGCAACGGGCACCAAATCTTAAAAGTAAGGTAAAGGAATTTTAATACGCTACCAAAAATGGACTAATCGTAAACTAAGCTTTCACAAAAGCAAAAAGTAGAAAACCCCCTTACGATTAAACAACCTCATCTTAAATCCAGGACCTGGAAATATCAAATGTCAGTGATCATTTGAATCGGGACCAACAAAATCACGCAAATTGCACCGTTAAATCCAATTCCAACTGCATCTCGTAGTGGTCAGAACGATCATAACCCAAAAAAAAAAACTTACTCCAATGGAGCAAGGACAGAAAACTCCTTTCTTCAAAAGAAGAACCTTACCAGTACTCCAAGAGTTAAATCCTAATCACCGTGGGAAAATGAGGAAGGGAGGTTTAGAAGAGGAATGAAAGTGAAAGTAATAAAAACAAATTAAGCTTTTAGGGTTCAATCAAAACATTAATGTTGACAAACTCGTTGTGACCAGGTCTGTAGTGCTAAAACCTCCAATGCAGTCCCTAGAATAAGGAGAAAGAAATTGCATGTATTCAATAGTCAAATAAAGAACCAAGTTAGCACATAAAACCTCCTATACAACAACAACAAATCGCTTCTCCAAGTAGATCCTATCATCTGTAAATAAGTAATACAACTCTGATATGAAGATTAATGTATCCCCTCGAAATGTGGAAAAAGTAACGAGACTGAGCGGAAGAAAAGAGAAACTGATAAGACCGTATTTAAACAACCAACCAAAAAAGTAAACAGATCTTAGGGTGAGAGTTAAAGTATTACTCTTTTCTACATCAACACATCATCGGATTTTGACAAACTACCACTCCATAATGTTGTCCTTGTACTAAGGCGAAGATATACCTGAATACAAAACATGTACCCATTTAAATAATCAACTTGAAATAGAAAAACCCTTCAGGCTCTACATGTATTCAATCCATACAAGACGATCCACCAAGATGAAGCAAGACCAAGACACTTGAAGAAAAGACACCTAACAACTACAACACATAAAAGTTAAAGCTATACACCCACCAAAAGAGAAGAGTTATGTCGTCGGGTAAGTCAGTGTCTACTGCCACTTCCACACAAACACGAGCAAACGCCATCCGCTCTCTGGATTCTGTTCGACTATCCTGCATTAAAGGAACACCCAATAACACTAGCAATGTTTGAAATACCTTCCGGGTTTCAAAAGAGAAAGGGAATATTTCGGAGATTAACCCATAATGGAATAGTTTTCATTTCTTGAAGTTCCTTCTCAACATTAAGTCGCCATGGACGTACCACAAAAAGTCTCCCACCAATAAATATAGGTTCGAATTCCAAGGCTCGCAATCTGTCTTCAGTGGAAGAGAAATGTATAAACATAAGCCGAATCACCATGTACCGTAAGCTTCATTTCTCCCTTCGGACTCCATTTTTTCAATAAAACACTATACACTAACCCGTAGGCTAGTCTTTCACCAACAAAGCTTCCAACCAGAATGTTCTCGCATAACTTCATTTCATTAGCAAAGTTTGATACTTTTAGGTTTGCCACGAAACGATTATTCACTTTGATTGGAGGTATGTATCTTAGTGTAGCTCGGTTAGCTGCTGTTTGACGTGGGAATAAGTTAGACCAGTTAGAAACTTTATGCACCCCCCTGAACTTGCTGAAGCACTGCCCTGGTTTACAGGCCCATGGCCCATTTGCCCGTCGCACCTCGAAACCCTACCTGTTGTCGGAACCCTAATCTCTTCGGCCTGAGTGCTCTGTAATTCCGGTAGTTGCTGTTCTTCCTACTATAGTCATGCCAATACTTGAATTTGGATTGCAAAGAAGACCCGAAAAAATGTTGTTTCTAATAGAATCGGCTAATAACTTTGAACCCTGATTGGTTCCTTTCTCACGAGCAGTGCTAGTAGCACCAAAACGAGCAGAACCATTGTTTTGTTCTTCAAGGACTCGAGAGACAGACCCTTGCTTTAGACCAATCGATTTTCCTGTTGCAATTAATCTTAACCCAACTTAACCAGGAGTATCATTTCGTGTGATCGGTTGTTGGTGTTGCAACGCAGCAGAGGTTTCTTCCATCACAACATCTGCATTAACCCCAACAGAGTTACCATCTATCATCTCAGCCTCATCTTCACTTGGTAATCGGTTAGCAGCCAACAAGAATCGACCTTCCCCTATCTCTCCTTCATCCCTTAAACTAGTATCTTTGCCGCGAGAAAGCTCCTTCATGGCTGAAAAATCCAACCAGCAGCCTTTCCGAAACCTTAGAAAAACCCTAAAAAATCACTTTTCACTTCCCTTTCTCTCTCCTCACGGGATTTTCTCTCTCCTCTCCACTTCCCTTCCTCTCCCCACTCCTCAAGTTATCTTGGCCATGAAAGGGAAGTCTTGTGGCAACTGAGTAGAAGTTCTTGGTGTTGGCGTCGGATTCTAGCCAGCAGACCGACAACTCATCGACTCATTTGCACTTCTTTGGGGGATGGTCATGATACCAAATTTTGGACTGATTTATGGCATCCTCGTGGTCTTCTATTTGATGCTTTTGAGGAGACACATAGATATGATTCTCACCTTCATTTAGATGCCCGGGTTTCTCAGTTTATCAGGCAGTCAGGCTGGGCTTTCCCTAGGCATGTGGCAGCTATGTTAGGGACTATTGAGGTCGAGGCTAGAGAGGTGGTGGTAGATAGTACTCTAAGAGATGAGGTGATCTGGACGCCTAGCCAGAATGGAGAGTTTACTCTCAAAGAGACGTATGAAGCTATTCGACCTAGAGGAACTCGATTGAGCTGGACTTCATTAGTATGGTCACCGGGTGGTATACCCAAACATTGCTTCATCACGTGGCTTGCTTTCCGACAACGCCTCAAAACCAGATCGCTTCTGGCTAGTTGGAGTATGGCTATAGACACTACTTGTGTATACTGTGGGGGAGACGAAGAAACAGTCTTCCACCTATTCTTTGGGTGTTCAGTCACAAAGATTATATGGGAATCGTTATTACTTAAGATGGGATTCTAGAGAGTATCTGCTGCAGATTGGGAAGGGGAGCTACAGTGGTGTATCAATCATTTTGGTGGGCTTTCTATCGCTGCCCGAGTGGGTCGTTTGCTTCTAAATGCCTATGTTTATCATATTTGGAAGGAGCGGAATAATAGGGTATTTAGAAGTAATGTCATCCCACCGGGGTTGATTATACACACTATTTGTGATGAAGTGAGGATCAAGCTGAATACCGTTACCAAACGGTTTGAAGATACGGAGGAGAATCGGAGAACCATTGATCGCTGGAATCTTACTATCTCTCTCCAAAAGCCGGTTTACACTCCATGCAAATGGACTCGGCCGACGGCAGGGAGATACACGATTAATACGGATGGTGCATTGAACGAGGTGGATGCGGGGTATGGAGCCATTATTCGAGACTCGGAGGGGACTGTTGTGAGAGCAGCCACAGGTCAGGTTGACGGACAGACTATTTTCATACATGAGCTACAGGGCGTTGAGTTGGGTTTGGAGTTAGCACTTAGTGCCGGATTGCAGGAAGTTGAACTTGGCCTTGACTTGATGAATATCAAGTTACTTCTTGCAAAACCACATCAGAAATTACCATGGAGGGCGAGGCGTTTGTGGAAGAGAGTTCAGAGGCTTCGAAGTCAATTTCGGAGTTTTCGAGTTTTTCATGTCTATAGAGAAGCCAATCAGGCTGCAGATATCTTGTCAAAGATAAAGCTCGGACCGGGGGTGACTCACTTGAATATTAGTCAACTTCCGGTGGAATTAGTCAATATCGTTAATGCAGACTCTAGAGGGACAGTGAGAATGAGGAAAGGGTGGGGCTAATGAAATGATGTAATTTTGATTTTTCTTTGCTGTTTTTTGATTTTATATTTCATTGTTCTCGGTTCGGGCATCTCCCGCTTATCATTATCAAAAAAAAAGTAAAGGCTTCTAAAAAGCAGTGTGTGGCTGAAGCTGGTGTGAAGGAGAATTTGAATGACAATGGTGAAGGGGTGATGAATATGGATGAAGGAGATAGTGAGGCTTCTGTGGGGGTAGCCAATAAGGTTGCTCTATTTGGTAATGGAGTTGTTGGGGGCATGGGGTGCCTGGTTGGAGGGAGAGGGCACCTTCCAGAATTTTAAATGATTAGTGTAGGATTTTGGAATGTGAGGGGGCTAAATGACTCTCTCAGGAGGAAGGAAGTGGTGAAGTTTATTAGGAGTAGTAGTTTAAGCTTGTGTGTTGTTTTAGAGACTAGAGTAGATGTAGCTAATAAAGATAAGGCTAAGAGGTTGCTTATGCCTACTTGGGAGTGGGAGAATAACTATTGTAGTGATAAGTTATGTAGAATGTGGTTGTTATGGGACTCTAGCCAAGTTATTGTAACTGATTGTGTGAAGACTGATCAGGTTGTGACTTCTAAGGTATGTTTAAAGGATGGGAGGTGGTTTCTTCTTACTTGTGTGTATGCTAGGAATGTGTCTAGGGAGAGAAGGGATTTATGGACTGAGCTGAGGAGAGTTGCTGCAGTTTATGAGGGACCATGGTTAGTCATGGGTGATTTTAACTGTGTGTTACAGGTGGATGTGAAAGTTGGGGGTGCTTTACTTCATCAGAGGGGTGTGAAAGAACTCAAAGAGTGTGTTGATGATGCTAAACTCTTTGATTGTCCTTTTTCAGGTAACTTGTTTACTTGGACTAATTCTCAAAGGGGGGATAGGTGCATTTCTGAAAAGTTGGATAGGGCCCTAGTTAATATTGAATGGAGTCAGGAATTCACTAATGCTCAGGCTGAATTTCTGAATTCTGGTGTCTCTGATCATTCTCCATGTGTGGTTTCTCTTTTTGAGAAGGAGAGAGCAGGGCCTAGGCCTTTTAAATTCTTTAATTGCTGGATAGAGGAGGATGGCTTTATGGAGGTGGTTGATGAAGCTTGGAAGGTCCAAGTTACTGGGAATCCTATGTTTAGACTGGTGTGTAAACTCAAGAGAGTTAAAGCTGCTCTTAAGGAGTTGAAGAGGGAGAGATTCTCTGGTTTTGCTGATCAAGTTATTCTAGCCAGGAGGAGAATGGAGGAGTGTCAATCTCAGCTGCAAATGAGGCCTCTTTCTGAAGAGGCTAGGATAGAGGAGAGGGTAGCTGTTGCTGATTTTGCAAAGAAGGCCAGGATGGAAGAGTCCATGCTTAAGCAAAAATCCAGGGTCCAAAATATAGAGTTGGGTGATAGTAATACTAGGTTTTTCATGCTTCATTAAAAGAGAGAAGATCAAGGAATAACATCTCCTTTTTTGTACAACAGTCTAGGTGAGAAGGTGGTGAGTTCTTCCTTGGTTGCTGAAGAATGTGTGCAGTTCTTTCAACAAATGTTTAGGGTCTCTGAGTTTCCTTTGGAGATTCTTGAGCTGCTTGATAATATGGAATTTGGGAGTACCTTGATTAGTCATGATGCTGATATGTTGACCAGGAAGGTGACTAGGGATGAGGTGGTCCACGCTCTTGCTACAATTGGCCTAGAAAAAGCTCCTGGTCTTGATGGGTTTATTTCTCATTTCTTTAGGGCTTGTTGGGAGATAGTTGGGGATGATTTTACTGAGGCTGTTTTGAGATTTTTTTTTTTTTTGAAGTGGTCAGCGGGGATTAAAGGGACCCCGACCCTATATTATTGAAACAAAAGATCAATACAAAAGTTCAAAAGGCAACAGCCTAAAGCAAGACCACAAACAAAAACAATCAACAAAATACATCTTAAGGCACACTCGGCCAATGCTTCCTGATTCTAATAACCCCCTTCCTGTCATCCTCCACAATAGAAGCAAGCTCTCCTGGCAAGTCAGCATCATTCAAATGAATCACATCTCCTATCTTCATTTTGGAGAGATAGTCAGCTGCACTATTAACCTCTCGGTAAACATGCTTCACCTTACAACCTATGAAGCACTCCATCTTACTCTTGATTTTGGACAAGAGAGCACGAGCTTTCCAAGGGAACTGACTAGCCTGATCCCCAAGAGCAGACACCACAGCAGCAGAGTCTGAAGCTATGATAATGAACTGAAGACCCATAGACTCAGTCAGCTCCAAGCCTAAGGTAACACCTTGCAACTCATGAAAAAACACACTCTGCACTGGAGTATGAGCAGCACAGGCAGCAAGAACTATACCTTGAGTATTTCTAATCAAAGCACCATACCCAGCCCTATCCTTACCCATGGCTCCATCAGTACTAACCATGACCCAGCCTTCATCAGGAGTTTTCCATCTGTGCCCCTTGGCCACAAGCCTGACCAAAGCTCTGTTAACATTCAGCACCTCAAGAATTCTCCTATTAGTAGCTGATTCTTCAATCCTAGCCCCCCAACCAGCAACCTTAATCTTCAGCTCAGAGAGAATAACATAAATAACTTCCATTTCAGACATGCTCTTGTGTTGAAAGGCTCTAAAGTTCCTTTCTCTCCAGACATGATACACAAAAGCATTGAGAATCAAGCAGCCCATTCTCTTTTTAAAAGTATTACCACTAAATTGGGCAATACACCAATGAATACCCTGGTCCCAAGCAGAGAAAGCAATAGGTTGCAAATCAAGCAATTGCAAAAGATCCCTCCAAATAGAAGTAGAAAACTTACATCCAAACAGCAGGTGGAAATCAGATTCATCCTCATGAGAGCAAAGAAACCAAGCCCTCTGCACCTGCATACCCCAAGAAATAAGTTTCAAGTTGGTCTTTAACCCCCTATGCAAAGCTACCCAAGTGATAAAGCAGTGCCTAGGGATAGAAGAAGGAAACCAGACCAATCCCTTCCAAGAAACCTGGCTACCTTTGTTTCTAAGATGCTCATAAGTCTCCTTAAGAGTGAACTCCCCATACTTACTAACCAACCACATAGCCCTATCTTCTGGAGAAACCCCAATAAGAGAGGAATGCAAGGAGGAGACAATAGGTTCAATCAGAGGGAGCAAATAAGAAGGAAAGTTCCAATTCCCTTCAAGGATGAAAGCAGACACTAGGGAACTAAGACTGAAATTAGAAGCAAATCTTAAGTTCTCCACAAAGAACTCATAAAGCAAGCCCTGAGGATGCCAAATGTCCAACCAGAACTTCAGAGTAGTACCACTCCCAAGCTGATGAAATATCATATGCTGAGCTTGCTCCCTGCTCCCTAGAATTCTCCTCCAACACCAAGAACAGTCATTAGGGACCTTCATAACCCAAAAACCCTTGTTCTTGATTAGGTTGTTAGTGACCCATCTCACCCAAAGAGTATCCCTGCCACTAACTATATCCCACACATGCCTAAGATTGAGAGCATTATTCACAGTCTGAACACTTCTAATGCCCAACCCCCCTTCTTCC